>JAJPUD010000070.1:272783-296681 GCA_023553655.1 Myrmecobius fasciatus
GAGTGTGGGTATGATGTTGGACTTTTGTGATATGTTTGGTTGATTTTGTTGAAGTGATTTTTATTTTTATGTTAATGGTATGATTCTTGGTGGGGGGAGTATACTGGTACATGAAAAAAAACAAAATCATCCAATAAAAAAATTAGTTATTGTTAAGTAAATGATTCATTGTCAAGAAGCTTACATTTCCTGAGTCACAGCAAGGGCCAGAATAGAAATTAAATATTTATATTATATTCTTTTTGATAAGTGTAATAATAGTAATAATAGCTAATATTTATATAGTACTTTAATATTTGCAAAGAGCTTTACATATATTATCTCCTTTGATCTTTACAATAATGTAGTGATGTGAGTACTTTTAGGATAACTACTTTACAAATGAGCTTCTGAGAAGTTTTTTGCTGTTCATTAATTTCAGTCATGTCCAACTCTTTGTGACAATATTTGGGGTTTTCTTAGCAAAGATACTGGAATCATTTGCCATATCCTTTTCCAGTTCATTTTACTGATGAGGAAACTAAAGCAAACAGGTGAGTGACTAGCTCAGGTTCCACAGATATTAAGTGTGTGAAGTTTTGCTTGAAATCAGGTCTTCCTAACTTCAGGGCCATAATACTAACTACTATACAACCTAGTTGCTTCCTTTTGAAAAGTGATTTGTCTGGGATTAATAGGTTATCTAAATAAGTATTTAAACTCATGTCTCTCCATTTCAATCCTAACATTCTATCCACTGTTATAATCATGATCAAAATGAAGGTCCTCATAATTTAACACAGGGATTGGCAAGCTATAATCTGTCAAATGACAATTCCAATTATTAATTAAATAATATAATTTAATATATATATATATGATATATATGTCAACACATATTGTTATATATAATGTAACATAACATAATAATATGATATAATTAGTTATAGTTAAAGCTATGACTATATGTAGATATCATTATTTTTGGGAACATCTGCAAAGTAGGCTGTCATTTGTGAAATTCACTTTTGGTTATCTTTCTACCTCCCCTATCTGGATTCCTTTCCTCCCTCAAAAAAATTTCCTATCTCCTTAAGTACCTGTTAGTCATTATTGCCGGACGACATCTTCCCACCCTATTCAAAAGGTACTACTTTGAAAAAAGTACATGACTGCTCAGTGCTGCTCATGCTGACTCTAAGTACTAGGATGGAAACCATTGGATAACAAAGAAGATAAAAACAATATGAAAAGAAAAAAATAAGGACACATGGCTAAGAAAGTAGATTAGAAGGAAAAGGAAGTATGGAGAGAGGAGAGAGAAAAAAACAGATGAAGAAGAAAAATAAGAAAAAAGTAGAAGGATGGAATTTCAGATCCAGGATTTGGAATGAAGTCTCCTCTACATGGTAGAAAAAATGTGAAAGTTACTGTTAGGTTCACTTGGTTTGGAAGACATTTTCCTACCCTTCCTCATCTCTATTTGTTGCCCCTTCCTTCTCCAGCCAAAGAAGTTAAGGCCACTGAGGCTTTCTTGGCCTCATTTTTGAATATCTTAGTTCACTCTTCCCACACTCCCTATCCCCAGCTGATGAAAAATCCAGGCAAGAGAACTGGGTAAGTGATGTGACTGCCAGATGATGCACATTTTAGCTGCAGAAGGCTCTATAGACTTTGCAATTTTTATATGTGGTTTCATTACTCAGGTTGATAAAGTGAAAAATAATTGGTGTGATAACAAATGGACACATTAGCCTGTATCTCTTCTGCCAAACAGAGCAATGACTGAACAATTCTCCAGAGTCAAGTGTGATGATGAGTTGCCATCTACAGCCCAGACATTTTTCCAGGGCGACAGTCATGGAAAGTCATCCTTTTCCCAGCTTCTCCCTTGAGATGTAAATGCAAGAGAGGACAGAGGGGCCTCTCCAGCTTCTTAGGAAAAAACCTGAAGGAGTCAATGTCTGCATGTGGTAGTCAAGGCTGAGGCAGGAACTTAGGAGACCAATGAATCTTCATTAACATCAGATTTTCCAGAAAATAGCTCCACTGAAGTCACAAACCCATTCCCTAATTCTTATCTCTAATTATATTATATATATGCATATATATATATGCTTATCTCTAGTATTATACAAAGCATTGTTCAGTCTCCCGATCAATCAACTAATCAATATTAAATATCTACCATGTACCAGGCTCTGTGCTAAGCACTGAGTATACAAAAAAGAGGTAAAAGATAGTCCTTGTCCTAAAGGAATTTACAATCTAATGAGAGAGACAACACGAAAAACAAACAAACAACTCACTTAAAGCAAGCTGTATACAAGATAAATGGGAAATAATTAACTGAGTAAAGAACTTAAGAGGAGTTGAGAAAGACATCCTGTTACTTCATGCATTCACAAAAGCCATGCTCAATGCTTGGAATCTGTCCCCACCTCATCTCCAAATTCTTTATTTTCTTCAAAGCTTGTTGAGGGACTACTTTCTTTAAGAAGACTTTTATGACTCTTTTCAATTGTTAGTCTTCCTTGTACTTTTATTTGTGTATATATTATATTCTTGCCTCTCTATCCATAAATCACCATGCTCAACAGAAAAAAGCTACTTGAGGGAAATGTCCATTTTGTCTTTGTTTTTGTAACCCTAGACTCTATCCTAGTGCCTTGCACTTAATGAAGAATGTAGCAAATGTTAGTTAAACTGGAATGAATTCCTAAAAGTTCTGCAGAGTATGTGATATAATTGTTATTTCACTTTTCAGATGAAATATCTGAGGTTGAGGGCCAAAATGTCTTGCCCTGCATGTTGATCCAATTAGTCTAGGTCAGTACCTAGTTTTAAATTCACTTCTTAGATATCGAGTGCAAGATCTAAAAGCTGATTCCTAAATCATTCAAGTATTAGAAATAATATTACTTAAAGAGCAGATATCTGTAGGTTGAGCTTATCAACATTTTCATAGATTATCAACATTTTTATAATCTTTAAACTAGAAAGACTATATAATATGGGGTTTTATTAATTTTTAAAATATTCTGCTTTAAGAAAAATAATACCTCACATAAATTCACATTTATTCACTGTACATAAATGTAAGAATTCTAAGGAACCTTCAAGCTTATCTGGACTAGAAGTGTTAAACATGTCAGTAACACTCCTAAGAACAAAACAGATTAAAATGAAATTGGGAAATATACAACAAAATAAATTAAAACACAATAGAAGATAAATAACCTTAATATGTAGTGTTCTAAGTCAATACGATGTAGCCATCCAGGGATCCCTATGAATAGATTAGCAGCCCCTGCTTCTATTCCAAATTGATACCACTTATCTAGACCAATTTCTTCACTTTCCCTCATTTTATACAAAAGAAAACTGGTTCCAGAAAGGGAAATTGGGACTTTTTCAAGATCACCCAATACTTCAGGTTCAATAAACATTAACCCTGGAATCTAGTAAGTCATCTAATACACAAGAGCCAATACAGTGCTCAACAAATAGTAGATGCTTAAAAAATAGTTGTGGTTTAATTGCTTCATAGAAAGTAGAATGCTGGTCTTGAAACTGAAAGACTTCAAATTCTGTCCTCTCATTAATATGGCTAAATAACCATGGGCAAGTCAATTAACCTATTAGGACTATAGAAAATCCTTTCAGACTCTAAATTATAGAACAGTTACTTCCCTATATCAGTGAAGGGATTTTCCACACTGTGAGCTCTAACACCAACTTAAATGTCCAGACCTTAAATCAAATTGTCACTCCTTCCCAAAATAGTTAACTTTCTGTCTGATTATCTATCTTTCTGTCTGATTATCTCTCTATGTTAGTATTACTCTTGTCTTTCCTACCCTCCCTGTCACTACCTTACGTATTCAGAATACTTGTACTATAAAATGGATATACAAAGATTAAAAATGGCAAAATCCTCAGATATCCTCAGGGAATATACCTTAATCCTAATACCTGCCCTCACAGCTGGGTCTGAAATAAAAGCAGAAATTAAATAAATAAATAAAAATAAAAAACCTACATGAGGAGGAAATGGCTTCTAGACATGGGTATTACAACATCTATGAATGCATGGAGATAAAGTATAAAACATGGCATGGAAAAGATTTCGTGTTTTGGAAAGCTCATGAAGAATTATATGAAATAATGATGAAAAAGGACTTTAATTATTGCACCACAATTAGAACTTAGATCTCTTTATTTCTACTTAGTATTTTTTCTGGCACATAATCTACCTTTCAGAAATTTGAAGTGCTACCTGCTCCATCAAGACTTCCTTGATAGTCCCAACCAAAAAATATTGAGTTCCTCCTTAAATTTGCTATTGTGGTTTAGCAGCTTTTGGTTGTATCCAATTTTTCATGACTCCATTTGGGGTTTACTTAGCAAAAATATTAGAAAGGTTTTCCAATTTCTTTTCTATTATTAAATTTACCTGACCTGTTTCTATGTTCTTTTTTTTAGTCCCATTATATTACATTTATTTTTCATATGCACCCTCCCCTTCTGAAGATCCTCCTTCAAGAATATAAGCATATTGAGAATAAGGACTGTTGTTTTTATTTTTTTAATCTATTTACCCACAGTACCTCAAAAAATTGGTTTGTGCTTGAAGGGACAGATGGATGAATACCTTGTAAGAGTCCAGAATTGTATCTCTTAAAACCTCAAATGATCCTGGGGACACAGGAGGCTAAAAAGTTTTATTACTAAAGTAAAAACCAAAATGTGATATAGATGATGCTTTCAAGTAAGGAAAACAACTTTTTTTTTGTCCAGCCCAATTTTAGCACTTCAGACAGCATCATATATTGTATTACAATTAGCACATATCCTTCATTCAGTAAGTATACAGAAATAACAATATCATTCCTAATATAAACATACCACATCCCTCACAAAAATTAATTATATGCAAATTGCCTGTCATAAGTTAGCTCAGTAAATATCACAGTTAAGACTTCAGAATGAAGAAGTTAATTTGCAGGTGAAGTTGGGTATGTGAGAATAACAATGTTATTTTACCATCATACAATAGGAACAATAGAAATAATTTGCAGATGAAGTTAAAGACAGTAGCAAGAATAACGTTATTTTTGTCATATACAAGACTTCAGTTCTCATCTATATTTTCCTGTATAATGATGAAAATCTTAAATGGGCTTTTAGAGTTAATGCAAATTAAAAAAAAAAAAGGTGGACATCAGGAGATATTACTTTACAAAACAATGACCTTTTATTTTGTTTAACCAATAGTTATTCCAGAAAGCTTAGTAATCCTATTCAGCCATACTTGTGACATATATTTAAAAGGTTATCAGACAATTTTAGACTCTAAATTAGATAAAGGAAAAGGCATTAGCTTATTATATTTAAAAATCCTCTTCCATGAAATGCATTGGAAAACAAATGGAATTGGTTTAACTATTAACCGTGAAAACACAAAAAGAACAAAAATGTATATTTTCTGTACTGTATCATGTAGTTAGCTGGAAGACAGTTTGTGATTTATTCTAAATATGTTTATGTGCTTATATGTGCATACATAAACATATATATGTATATACATACATGTGTGGCTATGCATATATACATCATATACAAACACATGTATGTATATACACATGTATGTGTGTGCATATCTACATATTGAACAAGAATTACAAATGAATAAGAATTAAGAAATCAGAATGGACATCACTGTGGACTAAATTATCCACAAGGATTTTTAGTGATATATGAGTGTGATACAAGATATAACCAATGAGGAAATCTGACAGACTGTAATGAAAGATCCATCACAGAAATTAATGATAGGAGGAAGAGAAGAATGATTGCTCATATGGCATAGGTGAAAGATGACAAATTAACAACTAGAGTGATCCATTAATAGATAGAGCTGATATTTGTAAAGTACTTTGCAAACACTTAAGTGCTACATAAATGCTAGTTATAAACATAATCATCATTGCCAGTAATTATTATTTTCATGAACACCTACAGCATATTAGATGGATCCCTTGGTCTTGATAACCCATAAATTCTTATAGTGAATTTATGGGTTATCAAGACCAATGATCACATAGGATTGGCATTCAGTACATATAGCATGAGTGTGTATGGCACTGAAATCAACCCCCTCAAGGCTCTGATCTTAAATTCAATCTCTCACTTCCACCCATACCAACAGGACAAGGGAGTTCCCTAGAAGGGTAATTATATGACTTATTCTATGAGTATTAGGGTTAAGTGTGGGGGGTTGCATACATCTACTACTCAGAATTATAGTTTCTGAGCCCTACTAGTGTGCTTCTACTTAAATAAGCCAAAATGATTCATAATTATGAATCATTTATTATCAGAAGTCAAAGTGATAATGAGAGTATACAATGTAAAGATATACTCATAAA
Source organism: Myrmecobius fasciatus (assembly GCA_023553655.1). Classification (NCBI taxonomy): domain Eukaryota; kingdom Metazoa; phylum Chordata; class Mammalia; order Dasyuromorphia; family Myrmecobiidae; genus Myrmecobius; species Myrmecobius fasciatus. The sequence goes on from JAJPUD010000070.1 coordinate 279,194, forward strand.
CTTGGACCACACCATCCTACAAATGCCCAAAGTGTATATGGAAGAAAACAGGCGGAGAAACTCAGCAATGAAATACAAGAATTATGAAATCCATGTGCCCAGGACAACTCATAACTGTGGACTGAAGGCTTTGATGTCCTTGGTCCCTTCAGGGAAATATCTAGTGGGAATCACTTCTCTTTTAGATCTCTCTGCTATCTTGCTGGATGAAACTGCTTCTTTATTGCTCACAAGTTGGTACAGTGTTAAGCTCTTTTTTTTTAAGCAAACATCAACCTTAAGCCAGAATTTTGTAGATCTTTCTAAATCTGTTCTTTTGCTAAGCCCAGATACCTCCTTACACTTTCACAGAAAGGTCATTTTTAAGCCTGGGATATGCAAAACTATTCAGGTCTGTTCTTTTTCTTTGAAAAGGTTTTCTTTTTTCTAGGTATGGGGTCAATTAGTCTAATCAGCTATTGTTTATTATGTGCTAAGCACTGTGTTAAAAACTAGGGAGAAAAGGGCAAAAGATAATTCCTTTTCTCAAGAAGACCACAGTCAACCAGGGAGTATAACATGTAAACAACTGTGCACCAACAGGTTACATTCAGGATAAATTAGAAATAATCAATAGAAAGAAGACACTCGAATTAAAGTGGATCAAGAAAGGCTTCCTATAAAAGACAGGCTTTTAACTGGGATTTGAAGGAAGCCAGGAAGTAGAGATGTGAGAGGGAGAGTATTGCAGTCGTTTCAACAAAGGAAAATATCCAGAATTAGAAAATATTGTGTTTTATTTAAAGAACATCAACGTGTCAAGTGTCATTGCATCCACTGGGGGCAAGGAGGGATAGTTTGTGAGTCTTTGTGCACCAGAGTATTTTATATTTAATCCTGGAGGTAACAGGGAGTCATTGGAGTTCACTGAGTGGGGGTTGAAGGTGGCATGATCAGACCTGAGCTTTAGAAAAATCACTTTGACAGCTAAGTGGAATAGGGAGAGTCTTAGGGAATAAAAAACAATCAACAAGTAGGCTACTGCAATAGTTCAACCATGAAGTAATGAAGGCTTACACCAGAGTGTTAGAGGGAAAAGGGGGACCTACGGGAGAGATGCTTTGAGGATAAAGTCAATAGACCTTTGCAAAAGATCAGATATGGGTGGGGGGGATGGTGAGAGATAGTAAGGAGACAAGGATGACTACTGAATCTGTGTGAGTGAGAGGATGGTGGTACTCTCAAAAGTAATAGAGAAGTATGGGAAGTATGGGGAAGGGGTTGTGAGGAAAGATAATGAGTTCAATTTTGGGGGCCAATATCATCATGTCTCCATAGAAGTTTTGCATTTGTCACGATTTAGCTGGTGATCTGGCATAAACCAGAATTTTTCCTAGTCATCTCTTCAAACTGCAGAGAAACATTTTACTTCCATTCACCTCCCAGCATCAGTTTCCCTCCAATCAGATGGGCTTCCTACATCAATTAGAGAGCATGTCTATCTCTAGTCAGTTTGGCTCAGCTGCCCTGATTCTGTTTCTGTCATTAAACATCATCATGAAGAGCCCTTGTGGATTAATGACAACAATGTTACCCAATCAGATAATTCTGAACAATTTATAATACTTGCCTAAAATATAGATGTGGATACACATATTTACATATGCATACACATATGGACTAATTCAAAGATTGCTTTCTAGTTAGCTACATGTTACAGTGTAGAAAATCAACAGTTTTCATTCTCTTTAGATTTTCACTGTTGAGGGTTAGATGCATTCTATTTGTCTTCCTAGGGATTTCATGGAAAAAGTTTTATATTAAAATAAATATTGTTCTTTCCTTCTGATGCCCATCGGTATAGCAGGGAATAGGGGCACAGCAGTCTGGAGTAAGAACTGAGATAAAATCGAACTACAGACATTTATCAAATGGGCAAGTCATTTAACTTCTGTTTGCCTCAGTTTCCCTCAATTGTAAAATAAGGATTATAACAGTACTTGTCTCACTAAGTTGTTTTGAGGCTCAAAAAAGCTAAAAATTGTGAGAAAGTGCTAAGCATAGTCTGTAGCACATAGATGCTTTATAAATTCTCATTCCCCTTAGAATTTAGTCTAAAATTACCAGGGGATGAATTATTACCAAGGGATTAATCTAAAAAAAAAAGATGGCCAAAAGAAGTTTTTGTCTTATCTTCTCAGTACTGTCAGTAGCTCAAATCTACTGGCTTCTGTCTTCTAGCTACTTTCTAATGTTAACTGAAATTTTCCCAGCTTTTCATATGCCTTTCAATTTGGCTTTCTTGGAATCTGGTCCTCTTTATTATATTGCCATTATCTTAGATTAAAAAAAACAATATTCATATTTCTTTACAAAATGGCACAATCAATAAACAATTATTGCTTAGTCTTCCCAAAAATACTTTCATTATAAATTTCCTAACAATGTTTCTAAATTTCTAAGTCCAAAAATAAATCATGTGGAGCTTCTGGGGGAAAAAAAAAGGGCAACACAGCCATTAGTCAGTACTTTGGCCACAAAGAATGGCTGCTTTCACTCAGTTGTGTCCCTCCTAAAATACTTTTATCTGAGGCGTTCCTTTTTCATTTAAGACCTCGAAGGGACTCTGTTTCTCTTCAATCTGCTCTTGTCAGTATTTCTTAATAAATGTCCTTTTCCTGCACCTTTCAGTAAATAATTTGTTTATAAAAGAACATATGTTATGAGTTGTAATCCACAGTATTGGACTGAACTCCCAAATCAGTGACATCACAGAACCTGGGGTATCTTTGGGTATTCCTGACTAAAAGCACAAGGCCTGACATTTTGTAGGCATTAAATAAATGTCTATTGGATTGAATTGTTTGTTGAATATAAACTTTGTAAATTTCCCAGTGTACAACAGAGTACTCTGCACTCACAAGAAATCAAAGTCAGCCATACTGAAATTTAAATTCATAGTATTTCTGTTTCTTACAAAAGCTTTCTTTAATCATCCATAGTAGTTATCATTTATCCTTCAGAAGTCAGCGTCTTACACTTTATACACTCCCTTGTATTGTCTATTTCTTATGTCATTCTAGTCTCCTTAATAAGATTTTAAATTCTGTCAGAAAGTATCTTATTAAAAACTCAATAGTATAAATCTCCATGAATAATGTCTGAGTACAGTTCCTTATGTAGGAACCATTACATCATTTAAAAAATGTTTTGCATCAAATTTACTATAAGGAAGATAAATGAGGCTAATGAGATACTAATTGTTTCCTTACCCCCCATGCCTCTCAGAGATCTCCCTTCCAAGAATTGACTAGACTCAGGCTTAATTAAGTTAATGGACACAAACAAGCATGTGTGTGTTTTTGTGGGATAAATTCATACTGAGCAGCACTATGACAACATGTATTTATGACTATAATAACATATTCACTTTTTTTATTCAGTAAGTTTTTGTTAAGCTTCTGCTGTGCCTTAGACACTATGCTGAACATGGTTCATAATATGAGAGGCATAATTTTCTTGGTGGTGGAGGGCTGTTCAGTGTTATTCATAAAGACATGTTATTTTCAAATAAGGCTCCTGGCTTACTTAGATCCAAAGAATGCCTGAGTTTAAAAGGTTAGAGAGACCATTTATTTGATTGTCAATTCCCCTCTTCGACAGTAAAATTCTTACCAGCAGGGACTGTGCTATTTTGCCTAACTACCTTCCCTTTATCTCCCAGCTCTACCTCCTTCTCTGATCCTCAAAGGAGGTGGACTAAGTGGACTAGGTATATATTGAGAATAAAGGGTAATTGATGACTAATAGCATACATTCAGACACAGAATTATAGCACGAGAAGATCCTGATTCAGATCTCACATAGTCTGATTCATAAGCGAACAAAGTTCTATTGCCGATAAACAAACAAAAATAATAGCAAAAAATCTACAGGAAGATGTCCAATATGTTGGCTAGATCATATATAATCCATATTCCAGGGTTCCACAACTTTTCTGGGTTCACATGGTTTGAGTCTAACCACAGAGACCAACACTTAATATATAATTATGTTCTGCCTGTAGCTCGCTCTAGAAAATCTCCATAATTAACTTAATTATCAATCATGTTTGGCTTCACAGTTATAAGCAAAAGGGCTTATAAATTGCCTGAATAACATGTAAGGTAATAAACAAATATTAGGCATAGGATAGCTTGTATTTCACCTTACAGAAAATGGAAAGTATTCATAAGAACTTATGCTAAAATATATAAAGCTTCCCAATAATTTTCCCAAAAAGAATTTACGGTTGTCACTGGAGTAATTGCTAGAATTTCTAATGGATTCTAGAGTCTGGTATAATCCTCTCAAAATTTCTGGTACCCCACACAGTGTAAGAATAAACCAAGATTTTTTTTGTCTTTCCCCCTCCTCTCTACTTCATTGTAAAGATGACTACCATTAGACACAAATAGGTAGACAGATGTAAAACCATTCCATACATACTTGCATCTACATGATAATTTTATTACATGTTTAAAAGGAATAGCAAGTTGTAGATAATAGATTTGTGGTTACATATTTAATCTTTTTATTATACTGTTATGGAAATGCTTTTTCTATTCCACAAATTAATTATTAATTAAATAATGGTTAAAAATCTACCAAAACAAGTTCATTAAATCAAACACGGATTTTCAGTGCCTAATGATTCAATTAAGCACTATAAAGCCTCATTTATGTGTAGGTAATTATATTAACATAAACCATGGCACATATGAATATTTTTATAAATGCTTGTGCTTTTGAGTATTGACCATGTCCCTTATTTTACAAAAGAGTATTGAAGTGGCCTAGAGACTGTTTTGCCCTGGATGCCATAACAAGAGCTGAAACATATCTTTTGCCTCGAAAATCAGGGCCTTTTACACTAAATGCGTTTGCCTTTTTTCAATGAGCTTATTATTGTGAGCTTCTCCAGCTAAGTATTCTTGAAAATGTTTTACTAAGAAAGTTTTTGAGAAAGCTGTTGTTACAATTTCTTAGAATGGTACTTTTTTAGGAAGCAACCCATTAATTTTAATCCTTGAAAAAAAAGCAAAAAAATCCCAAATCAGATTGCAGTTGTAAGCACAGCTCTCTTGTACTAGAGACCAAGACAAAAATATGTACCAGTTTGCTGATCATAATTAATATATTATAATATTGTATATTCTATGTTATATATAATGTATTAATAAAATATAATTAATAAAAATAAAATAAAAATAAAAACCCTGTTTTCTGATCACAATTAAATGACACTTCCCATCATTTGTCTAAAGCTAAAGATTTCATATCCCCAAAGTTCTATTCTAAAATGCTAGAATTCCAGGATTTGGAAAACACTTTCCCACCCAATGTACATATACCCTAGTAACTGAGAGTCTAATGGATCTCCCTCAGGCTCCTTTGTCTAGTCTCTTTGAATATCAATTTAATTGTGTGAAAAAGATGACTTAATTGACTTGTAAAAGCTCTTCGGAGAGGAAATATGACATATGGATAGGGAAAGAGCTTCGAAACTAGGAAGACAGAAATGTTGTTTCAGACTTATATTGATTATATCACCAAAGGCAATTAACTATTGCCTCCAGGGAATTCCCTAAGACTTTAAGTAACTTAGTTACTGATGGGCACCAGAGGAGAATATTTCCACATTGGGAGTTCTCTGTAAAGTAATGCCACAGACCTAGACAAACAACAACAAATAGCTTTACATCCTATTGTTTTCCCTCAAGCATATTCTCTATATGTTCTTGTAATCATTTGCATGGAGAAGCTTTCCCTTGATTGTTCTAGATAGACATGATCTTATACACTTAACACATTTTAATTTATATTATAGTTATCTATAGAAATATTGTTTTCCTTATCTCCTATAGACTCTTTGAGAGCAAGAACTATCTTTTTTATCATTATATTTTACTCAGTTCCAAGAATATTGAATACATAATAATAATAATGTTTAATGGAAAATATCAATATTTGATGAATTAATGAAAAATGAACAAATGAATGAATGAAGGAATTTATTTGCCCTTCTCTATGACATATAGTATACATATGTGTATATATATAATACATACTTATTCACATATATCTATGTAATATATATATATATTTATGTTTACTTTGACCTTAACATACCATAATTTAAAGCCAAGTGAAATGCTACATCATACTCTCAGACTTCATAAAGTATTTTGTTTTTACAACACTACAATGCCCTTATCAAATAATGTATAATTACCTGTGTTTATGTTATCAACCTACTGAGCTATAAGTTTCATAAGGGTGGGGACCTAGTCTTATTTATTTATTTATTTATTTTTGCTGAGGCATTTTGGGTTAAGTGACTTGCCCAGGGTCACACAGTCACATTTGAACTCAGGTCCTCCTGACTTCAGGGCTGGTGTTCTATCCACTGCGCCACCTAGTCTTATTTAAACTGTTTCTCTTTACCAGTGGTTAACAGTGTTTGATAGGCAGTTGACATTTGATATTTTTAAGTGAATGTTCATTGATCAGAATTAGAATATTAATGATAGGATTTTTTAAAAATCATACATGCATCAGAAAAACAAAAATACCCTGATTTGAAATCAAATAGTAATGCTACTGACTGGGGCTATGACCAGAGTATTTTCAAAGGAATACATTCAATTCTTTTTCATGTACCTTTTGAGTAATTTCATGATTGTCAATGTGTTGTCAGGGAGAAATGCAGAAAGCATTATTGGAACTTGATCATTTTCCAGGCTTTAGCTTATAGATACTGAGATGGCAAGGGAAGGTTTACATAATAGTACTATAATACCATTTTGAGTGTTTATGCACATAAATCTCACATCGCCCCCCTCTTCATATTTATAGTATATCTTGATATATGAGGATTGCCTGAATGAAAAGTGACCTCTCTTTCATGAGGTTAAAGAGAAGAAAATTCAAATTCTTAAAGGTTATCAGTAGGTCAGGAGCAGAAATGAAATATATTTATTGTGCTCATATAATGAGAGCAATTCAGGGCAACTCAGAATGAGTGCAATACTTTCTAAGGAAGAGAAAATTCAACAAAGAAAAAGAAAAAAAATATTTTCTGGGAACTTAATGTTAAAACTGAAAGTAGCTAATCTTCCTTCTTTCTCATTCCTCTCTTCTTGCCCTGTTTTCTTTTCCCCCTCCTCTTTCTTTCCTTTCCTTCTTCTCTCCTTTACTCCTGCCCTTTTTTCCTTCCTTCCTTCCTTCTTTTCTTCTTTCTTCCTTTCTTTCCTTTCTTCCTTCCATATTTCCTTCCTTCCTCCCTCTCTCCCTCCATTCCTTCTCCCTTTCCTTCCTATTTAACTTCACTTTTATTTTTGTACTGCTATGGAAGACAAGGCTGGGGATTTAAGGATAAAAGAGACTTGGTTTCCAAGTGTTTACAGTCTAGTAGTAGACATAAATATGAGCCAATTCAAAGTGGAATTAGATCAATATCATCAGAAAATACAAAATATTATGGGGCAATCTAGGATTCAGAATTCACTTTTGATTGGGGGATTAAGAAAGACTTCGTGAAAGAGGTAACATTTGAATTAGGTCTTAAACTTTTTTTTAATTTAATTTTTTAACTAGTAAGCATTATTTCCTTTCCTTGCCATTCTCCAATTTAAAGGGAAAAATAAAAGAAAAATTATAAAAATAAGCCTAGTCAAGCAAAACAAATTTCCACATTACCCAAGTCTAAAAATATACACCTCCTTTTGATTGATCCCTCATCTCTTTGTCAGGTCAGTAGCATGGATAATCCCCTGGAATAACATGAGGAAATGCATTTACAGTAGATATATGTCAAGAATGTAAGAGATTTTATTTAGGTGAGTGTGTGTGTGTGTGTGTGTGTGTGTGTGTGTGTGTGTATGTTTTTCTTGGAATGTAGAAAAGCTAACTGCCTATAGAAATTAATAATGTAAAATATGTATTTCCTAAAGATGTTAGATAAGGGAGGTGATATAAGCATAAGAGAATATGATAGAAGCAAAATAGTTTCATGAGGGTTGGTAAGGGAGAGGAGCTGCTGACCTTTACTATGGATAGCAGAAAATTTATATGATTCAATGATCCTTGGAGCTCTTTTCTGGAAGCTACCTTCTCCTGGAGTAGCATCTCATAGCAAAGAGGCTAATGGTCAAGATTCTAAATAAAATCAGTCTCACTTTACAGAAAAATTCTTGCAATTACTAATAACAATAGGGTAGAATCTTTTTATTATTGTTGTTCAGTCATTTCTGTCCTGTCCTAACCTTCATGACCCCATTTGGAGTTTTCTCAGCAAAGATACAAGAATATTTTGTCATAACCTTTTCTAGCTCATTTTACAGATGGGGAAATTGAGACAAATAAGGTAAAGTGTCATACAACTAGTAAATATCTGAGATCAGATTTGAATTCAGAAAATGAGTCCTTTCTGACTTTAGACCTGGCATTCTATCCACTGTATAAACTAGCTATCTGTAGTACCTACTAGTGTCTGTCTAAAGTATCTATTAGAAGACATGGCCAACTTGACTAAAAAAATGAGGCTTTCTTCAACATAGGTGCTGTTGACTTAATCAAACATCCATTTCCACTGCATGTAGCCCATGTCACCTTTTTCTTGGCATCTAATGTTAAAAAAGACTTATCTATGGTATTTTACACCACTATCACTTATATTATGTTTCAGTGATATTGGATTGCATGAAAGTTATAAAGCATGTATATCTACAGTATTTAAAGTATTATTAAAGTATATATAAAGTATTAATAAAATATTATAATTTGCTGGTTGATACCATATGTTCATTGGATAGACTATTGGTTCTGAAGTCAGAAAAACATCTCCCTGAGTGCAAATCTGGCCTTAGACACTTATTATCTGTATAAGCCTTAGCAAGTCATTTAATCTTGTTGGCCTCAATTCCTCATCTGTAAAATAGAGAAGAAAATGGCAAACTACTCCAGTAACTATGCCAAGAAAACGCTAAATGAGGTTATGAAGAGTTGGACATAATTGGGAAAAAAAAGTGTAAACAAGAAGCAGTTAAAGAAAGCTGTATTAAGAACAGAAAGTATTAGGTAGGGTGAAAGGAGGGAGCAAATAATACTAATAAATGCTCAGTCAATTTACAAATTAGTAAGGAGATAGCTTTATTTAAATAAGCTACAAATTACAGCATCCTATCATGAGTATTAATATCATTAGAGTCTAGTTCAGTCTCCCTGACTTGGGAGCCATATTAGGGATAGCAAATTCTTTGTTGTAAAGCTTTCTTGATTGTAAAAAATTGAAGACCGTTTCCAGAAATAGTAGTAGTCATCATTGTCGCTGTAATAAATTCAAATCTACATTATGTTTCATGGCTCTGAAGTGTTATTTGTATTTTACCTAATTCAATCTTCAAATAAGCTATAGTAGCAAATAGCATATTATTATCTTTATTTGACAGATGAGGAATCTGAGTTTCAGAGCAGTTAGGAGGTTTACTGAAGTTGACACAAAAGGAAAGTGTCAGAACTAGATAAACCAAGAACTTATGATTCCTGATCTATTAATCTTTCTGTTATATCTATGCAATTGGATAGATCTTAAAGGTGGGAAAACATTCAGATCTATAAGCAATTTATTAAGTATTTTCAATGTGCCAAGGTCTATGCTACAGACCAACAGGTGCAATTTACATTCTCTGAATTGTTCCTAGATAGATAAACAGATAACAATTTCACGGAGTTATTTTTCTAGCTTCTTAAATTATGAGTTGTAACCCCATATGGGGTCTTATAACTGAATGTGTGGATCAAAAAATTATGATTTATTATCAGTAAGTGTTTGATTTGTATTTTATATACCTTTATACCCAGAGTCATATAAGAATTTCTCAAGCAAAAAAGGATCACGAATGGAAAAAATTTAAGAAACTACTTAGTTAAGAAATTAAGGAATAGGGCATTAAGAACTTAAGGAATCAGGAAGAGCCTTGAGAAGGAGGAAGCACTTGAACTGAGGCTTCAAAGGAGACAAGTAAGAAGGGAGAACATTGCAGGAAGCAAGAATTCGATTTGGTAAGTATAAAGAATACTAAATTTGGTTAGAATGGATAGTGTGTGGAAGGGCATAATGAGAAATCAATCTAAAAACAGTCTAAAGCAATACAGTGAAGGGTTTTAAATGTCAAATAGAAGAGATTATATTTTATTCTTTCGTTGTTGCTGCTTTTAAGACTAAGTCTCTGTCTTATCCAGGCCTACTAACACACTCAATCCTACAACTGAGCAAATCTGGGCTGCTCCATTTCTGATCTAATTTACAACTCCTTAGACAACCTCTATTTTCTCTATATTGTCTCCCTGTTTAGTACAAACACTCAATTGTAGCTCAGAACTCCCAACCTTAAATTCACCAGCTTCAACTTTTCAGAAGGTAGATGTTACAGAGATATACTGCTATGTCTGGCTTTTTTTTTTATTCTAAAGGGGATAGGGAGTCACTGGAGTTCTTAGCAAAAAGCAACTCTAGATAACTCCTCTCCATCCCAAATCTCGAGAAATGTTTTTTTTTCCTTTTCCTTTTTTTCTTTTTAGCTTTGATTTATTTCAGAAATTAAAAAAAATCAATTTAAGTTTTCTACTGTCAAATATCTAAGTACCTATCAAGTGTTTAATAAAGTTCTAGACTTTGAAATAACAAAAATGAAAAAAAGGTATTTGTGGGAACTACAAAATGCATAATTTATCTTTTCTCTAAAAATTATTACCTGAGAAAACTTAATACAAATCATTTACTTCCTATGTCTCAATTTCCTCCTCTGTAAAAAGAGATTTGAGTAACTATCCCTTCCATGATCCTGTGATTGATCCTATGTTTCTAAGTGTGATACAAAAAAGAATATGATGGTCGTAAATGAACTTATCCAAAACACTCCAGGAAGATTTGTGGGGGAAAGATCTTCTGCAGCAATGGAAAAGGTCCTGGATTTGGAGTCAGAGGACCAGGATTAGAATCCCAGCTTTGATATTTACTGTTTTTGTGGTCTTGGGCAAATTTCTCAGTTACCTCAGTATTCATAGGAAGGGGGTTAGACTTGATGACATTATGCACTAAATCTATGGAAAAGGGGAATTCTAAGTAGTCAATAGAAATGTTTTCACCGTGGTGTGAAAAAGACCTATTGGGTCAGTAGATTGTAGGGAGAAAAATGGCAAAGAAATAGGTACTGTATCCCTGAGGAGTCAGGGAAAGTGGCCAGGGAAGGGGCTGTCAAGGCAATAAGCCATGGTGAGAAGACAAGGTGAATGATACTCTCTGTGGTTTTAGTTAGGGATAAAGGATCAGGATGCATAGGGATAATGTTAGGAGAGAGTAACAAGGGCATCTGACAGTCTCCACTAGGGAGGAAATTCATTGTGTTACTAGATGTCTGGGTTCCTGGGTCAAAGCAGCATGTATTTATATGATTGCAGTTACTCTCAGTGGCAACAGAACGATGATCAATAGCGAAATGAAATGCTAAATTTACAGTCTGGCACTGTGAGACAGAGAATGCTTCCCTTAGGCTCAGGTGCATCAGAAGCAGGTAAGTACATCAAGCTATGAAAATCAACACTTGCAAAATCCAGAGACTAATTTCCCAACTTTAGTTTGTTCTTAAATTGGATCAGGTTTCTGAAGGTTAGTGATTATTTGTTCCCTCTTAAGCCTATACAAATCCTCTATTTTCCAATTACTCTATCAATGGCTGTTTGACAGTTGTCACTATCTGGGGGAAAATGGCATACATGCATGCACACATCCCCACACACACATGCATACACACACACACACACACACACCATTATGAATTATGCTTCAGGAGTTGGAGGAGGTTGGTGTCTTGAAGAACTCAGCAAGTTAGAGAGCTAAACAATTGCATTGTTCTTGCACTAAAATATCTTTGTACTTCTGCTGTTTGTGCCTGTACAGAAAGTCCCCTAAGGAACAAGACTCCAGATGGATAGTTTTATGATGATTAAGCATCAGTGTATGAATGGAGACACTATGAATCATTTTCAAACAACTACCAGTGATTGTCCTTGAGGAAATAAAGGGAAAAAATAGTTTAACAAGCACTGAAGGGAATGCAAGAGGTTATGGGGCTGTGCTCAATGATAAAAGGACAAACATACAAGAAAATTGGCAGCCAGCTATTACAAATGTGTTGATAATGGACTGTCCTTCACTATACTTCTCCTCTGATACTTCATCATAGTATGGATGTGTCCCTGGGTGCTTATGGTCTACGCCAAAGATGCATAAGTTCCGACCAGTTGTACTGTACCAAGTTGGAAAGGTTTTGATGACAGGCCCAGTGAGAGATTGCATCTTTCATTTTAGGACCAGTATACAGCACCTATGTATAAAGAAATTCAGCACCAAGTATTTGGTGACTATGTAATAGATCTGGTTTGTTTTGTTTTGTTTTGTTTTGTTTTGTTTTGTTTGTTTTTTAATCCCCAGCTAATTCACAACAATTGAAGCATAGGAAGGTGGGCATATTCATCAGTAGGGATAGCACCCTCGCAAATGAAATCATAGACAATTAAGAAATTAAAAGAATAATGTACTTTGTATAAAATCTGCTTATATAAAGAATTCCAGCAAACTTGCCATTACTCTGATAGCATTATATTCTCATTCATTTAACTAGCATAAATTAAATCTACCCAACATCTTTTCCTATGCAATTTAAAATAATTTCTTTAAAACAGTGGAGGTCTTACCTAAGGAAGGCTGATTGGTAAAGTGATAGGTACAGTGGGATTAGTACCAGAAGAGGTATGAATTTAATTCTGTCTCTAATACTTATTTTTATTACTATAAGCAAATCACCTAACTTCTTTGCACAAGCTTCATTTTCTATAATTCAAAAATGGAGCTAATAAGTATAATGGATATCAAATAAGATATACTATTCTTTGCAAACTTAAAGCAAGATATCAATCAACAAACATTAGTTATATTAACATATACAATATCTCTTGAACTCAACCCTCCCTTTCTTTCCAACTGTTGCTGTATCTTAAGTTTTTTTTTAATCATCTCATATATGTGACTATTTTTGTAGTTGCTACTTTTGTTGGTTTTTTTTAACTTCATCTCCCTGCTTCTATGTTTCTCCCTCGAATTCATCCCATGGAACATTGCCACATTAAACTTCCCAGAATACTGCATCTCATATGTAATAGAGAGTAGCCCATATGTTTATATGTCAGGCACAGGTAATATAAAGACAAAAATTCATTGGAAAATATAAAGACTAAGAAGATGACATTTTATCAGCATAAGGAATGGAAACAGCAATATGTGAGTATATAAGTAAGTATACTGGAAATACCACTTGTTATTACTCTTATTCTTTCAATAATTTCTGTCTATTCTAGAAGAGCATCATGAGAATGAAAGGAATAGTGACAAAGCTATACAAGAATTACATGCAAAAATAATGGGAATGTTTAGCCTAGAGAAAAATGTACTAAAAGAACATATTACTCAAGTACTTAAAGAGTAACTATCTGAAAGATAATTTTTTTTGTTTGGCCTTAAGGCCAGGATAGGAGAAATGGGTTATAATGTAGAGGGGCAGATTTTACTTCTATAGAGGGAAAAACTTCCTAACTAGAATTATCCAGAAGTGAAATGACTGTCTCAGACAGTGAATTCCCCATCACTGAAGGTCCTATAAAAGAATTGATAACCATTTTTAGAGGTCATAGACTTTGAGATGGAAGCTTCCTCAAAGGCTATCTAGTACAAGATTCTCATTTCACATATGAAAGTAATTTCACTCAGAAAGTGAAAATCAGAGGCAGGATTTTAGCTCTCTGATCTTCTGATCCCAGAACAATGCTCCATCTATATTTACCATGCTTCATCCTCCACCAATGTTTTAAACCTTCCCTGTCAGGTACAGATCGATCTGTCTGACCAATTGAATTCTTCTCAGATCCAAGAAGAAATCAGTATTCTGAGATCAAGGATCCCAAGAAGTGGAGCATACCTCTGTCCCATCCCTACAACCATCATCCAGGGAAGCAACATTTGTGGAGACAGGACCCTGTAGTTTTTTCAGCAACTGATTCAGCCCTTGTATTCTCTGTGCCCACAGCTATTCAAGACCCAAGAAAGATAGTCTTGTCACTAAAGAACTTGGCATTTCCTATAAAGGCACTTATCCTATAGTTCAACATCAGAAACAGACACTGTTTTCATTGATGAAAATGACAGTGAAGAAGATGTATTATTATTCACTTTGCATCTGTATTCTAAGGACCACTGAAACTTTCCATATGACTTCCAACTGAAACTTCCTATATATGACTTCTATTAGAATTGCTTCTTGAAGACTGGTACTACTGTTTGTTTGTTTTTTCTGTCTAAATTCCTAGTACTTTGCATATACTAAGTAGTTAATAGATGCTTTTTCATTTATTTATTCGTTGCAATTTTAAAATTATATTTTACATCAGAACACAGCATCTTAATGTGACATTACATTTACAAATATCACACATTTATTCAATTTAATAAATACTTATTAAACACCTATTATTTATAGCATTCAGAGCTATATGATAGGGGATATAATAAGATGAAAAAAACATCATCCTTCTTCTAGTGGAATATATAATCTATGTTGAGTGCTGACAGATTCTACCTCCACAACATCTCTCACATGGGATTCTTCTCTATATAAAACCTTAGGTTTTATCTTCATTACCCCCCTTTTTGTATATTATAATTGCCTCTTAATTTGTTGTCCTGATTTTGGGTTTTCCCTCCACCAGACATCATCTACGAAGGCTGATTTTTTTCTTCTTGAGCTCATGTCTAATTAATCTCTCCCTCACCTGATGGCACTTCAAATCCATCTCAGAGCCTTACATAGGCTACTAACTCTCTGCTGTCTACTCCTACCACCATGCATTTACTCTTTACTTATGAGTCATAGAAGCCTTTACTTCCCTGAAGTTCAGATCTTATATCATGAATTACAGCCTTTATTGTTAGTACTCATACTCCCCTCAAATTTCCATGTGTATAAGTGTAACCCACTGGTCAGGGGCCCACATAGACCTTTTGCTTTATATAAAAAGGTTGGCTTTTTATCTTGTATTGTTGCCCCTGTGTTGAATTGTTATAACCTGAAGTCACACCAGAAAAATCTAATAAGATGGAGCTAATTTTTTAGAGTTCTTCAAATGCAAATTATAGGGCCTAGAAGTCCTATATAAGACATAAAGGTATTGAATGCATATAAGATATAAAACATTTATTTCACTTTACAGAAAATATAAAAGATGAAAATAGCACATTAACTTCCCCTCCCCTAAAATGAATTTGGGATTATGGAGGCCATAGCTTGACAATCTAAAATCTCTCTTTTTCATGAAATTGTATGCAGTTCTTTCTAGCCTTATTGTGCTATCCTGTGATTTAAACTATAAAGTGAATTCTCCTTGAGGGCTGTTGAGCAAGCAAGACTCTTTCCATCATACTTGCATTATCAAAGTAAACCTATGGCTTTGCTCTCCAAGTAGGAAAGTACGTTACTATATGGACTACTTTTTTTCCTGCAGAAAACATGTTGTATCACATAAACATCTTTCTCCAACTGGTGTGGTGACTGAAGAAGACATGAGGAAAACAAGCAAAAAGGGAAGATGAAGAGGGACCAATCAAATTGCTTTTAAAGACTATGGGGTGGTTCAACTAAATTCCAGTCACCAATCATCAGGAAGCATCCTCTGAAACCGAATCAGAACAATGTCAGGGAGCATCCACATATTACTTGTGGCAGTTCTTCACTTTTTCCTCTGGACAATAATAGGAATCCCATAATCCCTTCAAGTTGACTGGGGAATTTCTTAAATGGTATGATAACTTCCCTCAAAGTTCCCCCCTTATATTTTTATCTGTTTTCACATTCTAACTCTCACTGTACAACATTCACTTATGCAATCAACCATTAAGCATTTGTTTGTGTGCTGGGGATAGACATGCAAAGAATAAATACTTTCTATCTTTTAGAAACTTAAACTTCTCACTTCTAGGGGACTATGTTGTTATCCTACTGTTTTGCACATAGTGGATACTTAATAATTGCTTGTTGTATTTGAATGGAAGTTAGGAAACCTCTCCTACTTTTACTTATCTCATTGATAATAACTTACAAAGGAAAGAAGAGGTTTAAAAAACAATGTAATCACAAAAACATCCAGTTTCTAAGTTTACAAAAAGTTATCTGTTAATAACTTGAAAGTGTTTCTAATAAGAAAACATGTCCCTCAAAGATGTAAACATTCACCCTAACTGCAGTGATGAGCTTTATAACTAAAAATAATTATGGAATTGTAGGTAATGTTTATCCTTGATTTCATTTATCTTTTAGTTTATTACTAATAATTGATAAAACATAATAAAAACTGCAATATGCTTTCACATATCATCAAAATATATATTCAATTGCAATAGCACTTAACACTCAGATTTTCTTGAGTTAATCCCCTCCTTTTTTTTCTTGATGTATATCCGTTGACTAGTTGTATCTAACCCTTCATGATCCCATTTGGGATTTTCCTGGTAAAGATACTAGAGAAATTTGCCATTTTCTTCTCCAATTCAATTATAGCTGAGGAAACTGAGTCAAAATGGTGATTTCCCTACGGTTACTCAGTATGTGTCTGAAGTCAGATTTAAATTAAGGTCTTCCTGACTCCAGACCCAGCTATCCACTGTATCATCTAGCTACCCTCCATCAATAGTTTACTTGATTTAGTTATTGAATGCCAGGTATACTCAAAATATAAGGTTAGGCAATGATAAAATAGGAAAATGATTGATGTCAAAGAGCTTATATTTTCATAGGACAGATGTTTCACAAAAGTGATGATAACAAAACCTTTCCTATATAGATACCTCAGAGAATGAGTTTTTAGGAATAAAAATTTCCTTCCAAATTCTAGAGAGTATCAATCAATAGGCATTTACTAAAAGACTACTGTGCACTGTATAAAATACCAAAGTAGGATAGTCTATACCCTAAGGCAGCTTAGATTCTACAAGAGGAAAACAGTGAGCAAGGAAGGGAGTTTTAAGATAGGAAGATACAAATGGGCTGCCATCTCTTTTTCATTTAGCTATGATGGTCCTCATTCATTTACTGTTCCCAGAACAAGAAGGAAAAACTAGGGGTAAAAAGATGTTGGATGGAGTACAAAAGCGTATATAGCAGTGAAGATGGTAAGGTTCTCTCCTTGGGCTAAGCCCTGGTATCCTGGTAGATGGCTGGATGAGATGAAATCTGCAGCTGCTTCCAACCCTAATTTTCAAGATCCTTTTCATTTTTCAAGGTTACTTTCTAGAACAGAAATAACACACTATATATTCTCAATGAAATGTTAAGAATTAATCAATTTGATGAGTACTCACTTC
>JAJPUD010000070.1:296691-372209 GCA_023553655.1 Myrmecobius fasciatus
ATAAGTCACTTAATATCTCTCAAGTTCAGTTTCTTCATTTGCAAAATGGCAATAATAGAACCTATCTCACAGTGTGGTGAGAACTAAATGGCATCACATAAAGTGTTTTGCATACTTGGATCCATTATATAATTCTAGCTATCATAATTATTATGTAATTATAAACATGTTATAGATTAAAAATAATTACATAAAATAAGTTATATAATAATATATTAATCAAGGTATAACATTTTTAAGAAATGTTCCTGCCAAAGTCTGCTTGTTTTCTTCAGTATAGGGAATTTCCTTCCTTTCTCTAACACATAGTATAATTCATTATTAACTTTGTAGACTAATCCTAGAAAATTACCTGAAACTCAGAGTTTTGTGACTTATTCAGAGCTAATTACTAGTAAGAATCAAAATTAGGATTTGAACTCAGTTCTTCCAACTTCAAACCCAGCACTATCTTAATCCAGCACACTGCATGAGAATATCTGTCATACACACCAAACAACGTATGGCAGAGCCTAGGCACTTGAATCTCAATTTTACTCTAGATAAGCATAATTTTCTGCACTGAATTCTCCAAACTCATAGAGATAATCACAATAGGTGCTCTTTAACAGAGGGTGAATCAATTCAGTCAAACTTATTTTTTGTGTGACTTTTCATGATTTAAAAATCAGCTCTGTAGTTAAATCACTCACTTCAAAAATCTGAAGTACAATTAGACATCACTCAAGAGCCATGAAATTATTCTAAAACTTACAGATTAGAGAAAGAAACTCAGAGCTATTTTTTCCTACTTTCTCTTTCTCTGTTTCTGTGTCTCTGCATGTATGTGTGTGTGTGTGTGTATTTCTGTCTGTCTCTGTCTGTCTCTCTCTAAATGCACATTTTCCCTCCTAGAATCAGCCCTTCAAGAGAAGGAATCTGAGGGAAAAATCTGAATATTTATAGGGCCCAAAGTAAGAATGCCACATGTTTTCTCCAGAGCAAGCCACTAACTGCATTTCTTCATCATAAAATCTGTGCCAACATTCTGCTCCTCTCCACAAATGGAGTTGAGACATCCATGCATATCAATGGTATCTGTATCTAAAAAGCCCCAGAAAAGATAAATTTTTCTGATCATGGAAAAGTGAGCAATCAATTGGCCATTTTCTAGGATAAACTACATGGCATAAAGGTGAAAAAATGAAAGTCTAAAGTAATGTTTCATTGTCCTTTAAATCAACTTCCTTTCTGACCATACCTTCCATCAGAGGGGCAGAGTGTTTGACTTTTAAGCCCCTGTTCTCTGCTAATAAATGGCTGACAGGATGCTGTCTGGGGAGTAAGACCTATAAACCGATTTTTATCACTTTGTAGAAACCATTATAGTTATTAATTATAGGATGGTGGCTCCCAACCTTTGGGCTACATATCCCTGACAAGGACAGAATAGAATGTGGAGCACAGCACTCATAAGTTCAGAGGATAATAGGTATAAGGTTAAAATGGAGTTTGGGGGTTATCTAATTCAACTCTCTCATTTTAAAAATGATCAAATTAAAGTTATGGAAATGAATTAACTCATCTAAAGTTACAAATTAACAAATGTTAGAACTAGGATTTAAATGGATATCCTCAGATTCCAAATCCAACATTATTTCATCTTTTTACCATGTTGCTTCATTAGGCCCCATACACAACGTGTATATTTTTTCAGGCAGTGGGATATTGTAGGTTAGTCTTTTTGCATGTCACAAAGTCTTTCCTGATCTTCCTATCCTATCCCTCATCCAAGTATCCTCCCTCTTTCCATACCTTGTATTTCTTCTATATGTACATATAAGTACATATTTCAGGTTGTCTATGGGAATATAAGCTCTTCAAGAAAAAGGAATTCTATTCTTTCAACTTTCTAGCCCCAGCACCTATCTACCTTGGCAGGTAGAAAACATTTCTTGTAGTGAATATATATTTTTTAATTGATAATGGAACTGAAAATAAATTGTTGATGATAAGAAAAAAAAGGTTGCATTTAACACTACTATAAAGTATTGCATAGATGATATAACACTACCATTTTTAATCACTTTCATATAAATTATTTGTGTATAGTTTAGCAATAAAAATATTTTGCATTTAAGGTGTAAGCATATGGAGGGGGCAGGAATTCTCTCTTTAGCCCTTGGGAATTCTGTTATATTTTCAGTATACAGAATTACAATGGAGGCTAAAGGAGCAGAAATCCTAATGAGATAAATGCAAAATTGCATTTATCATATCTGTGACTAAGTTTCTACTAGTATGTGAACAGGATGAATAGAATGGATAGAGGAATGAAAGATAAATTGGTTGAGAACATTTTCCAATCTCTTATGAAGCTACCTCTTTCCAAACACATCAGTTCCAAAGAACAAAAATGGTAAAGCAATAACTGAGAACTTGGGGAAATCTTAGAAGAGACATTTTAATGAGTTTTAAGATAATAATGTAATATAACACTATAATTCAATACAAAATGAAAAAATACCAAGAAATATGGAAAGGATTTTAGAAATAAAAATGAAAAATGCAAAGTTAGGAATGTATGCTACATATTAATGAAATTCATAGAAGGAAAAATAATAAATGGACAAGAACTCTGATAGGGGGCTTGAAGGGAGTAAGGAAAAAAGTTTGATACTTCACACATGGAAATTCATTAATTTAAATGCAAATAGTTACTAACCAAATTTGGTTGTTTATTCTAACTTTCAAAGCCAAGTTTTTAATGAAACATACTTAAGATATGCTGAAAAATCTTCCTGCAAGAGGAAAAAAATATAGAGTATGAAGGTTAACTAGTTCTTGTCTCCTTAAGCATATTTTCTTCCCTTCTCTCTCCTTTTCTCCTCTTGCCTTGCCTTTTCTCTTAATTCCAGACTCATCAGCAATTTAGAATCTGAAGTTAAGGGGTGGTGATGGAACATTTATTTTCCCACTTCAAACACTAACTTGAAGGGGTTAATTTCCTTCAGAAATCATAGTGCTCTTAGATTTAGAAATGTAAAGGAACTTAGGTATCATTCAGTATGATCCATATTTTTCCCCTCATTTTATAGATATTTCCTTGATGGCAACCTTTATTCTTCTCTGAGGTTTCAATCCAGGGACATTTAATTATTTGTCCAAGGTAGCACATGTTTTGGAGAAGGAAATGGCAAACCTCTCTAGTATCCTTGCCAAAAAAAACCCCAAAACTATGGACTGAATGGATCATGAAGTCATAAAGATTTGGACACAACTGAATGAATGAACAACAACAAACATATGTTTGGCAATATAGTTTCAAATAAAAGTATTATAATTCCCAGTCCAATAGTTGTTCCCACTTTACTGAGACTTTCCTCATTTTAAAGCTCTTACAAAAGCACTGGATGAAGTTCTTTCTAGTAAATTTATAAATAATCTCACAGAAAATTTTCAGGATTGCATTTCATATGTAAAATCAAGATCTGACAAGTAAAATACTCTGTACCAACATGAACTTTAAGATACCTCTCCCTAGTGCTTACTTAATCTCATGTGATTATATGACTTTCAAGCAATCAGATAATAGAATATGATTTTCTATAGAGAAAATTAACTCAAATTTATAAGAATTCAAGCCATTCTCCAATTGATAAATGGTCAAAGGATATGAACAAACAATTTTCAGATGAAGAAACTGAAACTATTTCTAGTCACATGAAAAGGTGCTCCAAATCTCTATTGATCAGAGAAATGCAAATTAAGACAAGCCTAAGGTACCACTACACACCTGTCATATTGGCTAAGATGACAGGTAAAGAAAATGACTAATGTTGGAGGGGATGTGGGAAAACTGGGACACTGATGCATTGTTGGTGGAACTGTGAATGGATCCAACCATTCTGGAGAGCAATTTGGAACTATGCTAAAAAAGTTACCAAACTGTGCATACCTTTTTACCCAGCAGTGTTTCTATTGGGCCTATATCCCAGAGAGATCTTAAAGAAGGGAAAGGGACCTACTTGTACAAAAATGTTTATGGCAGCCCTTTTGTAGTGGCAAGAAACTGGAAACTGAATGGATGCCCATCAATTGGAGAATGGCTGAATAAGTTATGGTATATGAATGTCATGGAATATTATTGTTCTGTAAGAAACGACCAGCAGGACGATTTCAGAGAGGCCTGGAGAGACTTACATGGACTGATGCCGAGTGAACTGAGCAGAACCAGGAGATCATTACACATGGCAACAACAAGACTATATGATGATCAATTCTGATGGACATGGCTCTCTTCAACAATGAGGTGACTCAAATCAGTTCCTACTGTTCATGGATGAACAATATATATACCCAGAGAGAGGCCTATGGAAACTGAGTGTAGACCACAATATAGCATTTTAATGCTTTCTGTTGATGTTTGCTTGCATTTTTTTTCCTCCTTAGGTTTTTTTTCCCACTCTTTCTAGATCTGATTTTTCTTGTGCTGCAAGATAACTGAATAGATGTGTATACATATATTGAATTTATCATATATTTTAACATATTTAATATGTATTAGACTACCTGCCATCTAGGGGAAGGGGTGGGGGGAAAGAGGGAAAAATTTAGAACAGAAAATTTTGCAAAGGTCAATGTAGAAAAATTACTCATATGTTCTATAAATAAAAAGTTTTAATAAAAAATTTAAAAATAGAATATGATTTTATCAAAAAATTATTATATCTATTGAAATTTTACATAAGATTTTTATTCCAATTAACCCCCCCAAAAAATTTGTTTCTCATTAATGATTACAAGAAATTTCCATATCTATAAGCATTTTAAGAACTCCCAAAATGTCCCTGAAGTAAAATGAATGAAATTGGTATTTTCTTCTTGTATCTCTGACTTTATATATGTGCTATTAAATCCCATTAGAGATTAGAAAAGAACACTCCTTAGGGACAAATTACTTTTACTTTCAGACTTCCAGCTTCTCTCTTACTACCTTGAGAAGAATTTTTTTTAAAAAATGGTAATTTTGCTAATGGAACCTATTGACCTAAAACATGGATATAAAGAGTCTATTCCACATTACTCAAATTAATGTCTAAGCTGAACTATGTATTCAAACAGATAACAAATTCAACCAGTAAAAGACATATATGCTTTGAAAATTCATTCCAGAATAAACAACATTTGATATGAGATAAAAAAGTTCAAGTATAGTGACTAGCATATACTAAATAGTGTTAAGGAAGAGAAATCGCAGAAATAGTGTTCCACAATTAAATTTTACACAATTTACATTTTAAACTTCCTATGATGAGACCAGGCTAAGAAGTAACCAGTTTTTAAGAAAAATCCACCATACTTATAAGATGATTCCTTCTTGAATAGAATTGTGATCTCACCAATTAATTGTTCTTTCTAATATTTCAAATTATTATATGCTTATTCCTGCCCATTTTATACAGTTTTTGTTCATGTTCTCCCATAAATCCCTGTGTCAGGAGGTTTACTTTTCATCAAGAAGATGTCAATGGAGTACAAAAGCAAAGCAATATCCCTCAGTTACTCCATGGGAACAACCATCATCTTTTTCAATCATTTACTTCCTTTTTGACAACCTTTATTCTTCTTTGAGACTTCTTAAGCATTATATTTTGTATCTTACTAGCAGTAGTCATATTCTTGCCTATTGCTCTTTATGTGATAGTGATTTTTAAGTCTCTGAAAACTAAAGTGTTCCATGACTCACTAACTCCATGTTAGTTATATATTTAGTAGGGAAAATACATTCAGAAATTTAAAAGAGAATGAGAATCAGAACAGAAATAGATATTCTCACACTTCATGGTATAATGCTAAAAATTACTTAAATTAGTATGATATGGCTTATTTGGAAGCATTTTCACCAAATGAAATCTATTACTTCAAACCTGAAATGGTAATTTGAACACCTCACATAATTATAGGTAACAGTTCACACTTAGAGTTCTCAACCGAGTAGCTAAATAAATTCAGATGTAAACATTTAAAGTAATTACAATTTAAACAAATATTGTTCACTGCTAACAATTGACATGTTTTCATAGAAAGGAAATGGAATAAAATCAGATAGCAATGTTTTTAAGATGAGTTACTAAAAAACTTAAGATGTTTTTTGAAATTTATTAAAATATTATAGGAATATAGACCAAAATGACTATATAGGACCATATAATTTAGGAAATTTTGCAAACAGGACCTCCTTATGAAAATTTTACTGAATTTATAATAAAAATTTAGTCTTTGTATTCAGCCTCAGCAGCATAATGTAGCAGATAGAGGTCTGACTTTGGAACCACAATGACTTGGTTCAAGGTCTCCCTCTGATGATACAAGCTGTGTAACTTTGGTAAAGCAAATAATCCTTCAATGATTAGGCAATTTTCTAAGACCATTACTTGTTAATGTATATGTACATATGTACATGTACTTGTATAGAGCAAGTTACCAGCCTAGAATAATAGATTTAAAAAATGAAATCAGTCACCTAATCAAATTCCTTCAGTTTTTCAGTTGAAGAACTGAAACCCAAATTCATAAACTGACTTATCTAAGATAACAAAAGTAAATGCAAGAGTCAGGATTTGAATCCAGGGACTCTGTGTCTAGACCCAGGCAGGGTTCTTTCTAGTACATACTAAACTGCACACTACTAGATAATTATTTTACTTGATGTCACACTGATGCCAAGAAAATAGAAAAGACTAAATGATTTCATAATGAAGAGACAAAAGACAGAAAGAACAATCCCAGATGTGAACCAAGTCTCTCCATTCTGCTGCCCTTTTATAGATAATGAATTAAAAAACTCTCTAAAAACTGGAATAATTTTTCCAAACATTAAGTATTTGGTACTTTCTGAGAATATACTAAAGCATAAATGATGGCACATGATTTAACTCCATAAAAAACAAAGTTTATTTATTCAAAATAAAGCCTTATAATTAAATAATATCCATTTAAACCATTGCATCAACAGGGAGAACCCAAAAAGTATGATTATTTTATCCTTTGCATATATTATTTTTGTTTGTTTTCTTTTCTTGATTTTACATGAGTAAAGAAATTGGACTTTGGAAAATAGTTGACTTCAGGAACTATTTTACTGATGACACTCTGGAAGAGAGATTAAATTTCTGTCTGCCAAGATGGAAAGTGAGCCTAAAATGCCTCCTTAATAGATTTGAGACTGAATTAGCTGAGCACTGCTACACAACTTCAGAAGGTGATGTTTATTTTGTGTTGTCTACTGAATAAGCAAATGAGCCTGGAGGATTTTTTTTTAAGGTGCCAAGGGTGAAATTAAGAGGGAAAATCAGTTTTGCATATTTGGAATAGAGGCTGAGAAAACAACACTATCACAATTGACAAGTGTCAAGATGGAATCTGGTCATTCTTGACAAAAAAAAAAAAAAAAAAAAAAAAAGGAAAATGAGCCCAAAGTAGAGCATCAGCTTTTATATTTACCAAGATGAATAGCAAACCCTTTGTGTCTGCAAATTCCACAATGGGGCTCTTAAAAACAAAAGAGAATATCAAATTAAAGAGCAAAATGTGTTTAGGTCATTAAATTAGTAGTTAAGTCTCTTACCCATTCCCTTAGTAACTACTTTGGTTCCATAATGAACAAAGCCCTCTGATAGACTCTTCCAGAGAATCCAAGGAAAGGAAGGCATCTCTATCTTCAAGGAACTTATACTGCAGTATAGTATATAGTTGAAGAAATTGGCTATTTTTGCAAATGCACTTAAGGAACAGCATAGCGTAGTGTAGAGACAATTGGATTTGAAATAAGAATATAATATCAAATCCTAGCAGAGGTACTAGAAAGATTATTTTTAGACTTCCCCTCTTTTAGACCCTTCTTTATTTGTAAAATAATGTTATTTTATATGCACTACCCATCTGGGATGGATGTTGTGACTAAAATTCTTTATAAAAAGTAAAGTGCTATATAGATGGGAGGTGGGTTTTTTTTTTATAAATTATAGATAGACAAATAGAGAGACAGACATATGCCAGAGAGGCAGTACAGCATGACAGACTTAAAACAGACTTCAAAAAAACCTGGTTACAAATCTTCCCTGACACATACTATTTGGGTGACTCTGGGTAATACATTTTACTACTTGACACCCCAAGTAAATTTAGACAATAAGTTTCACCAAAGGTATTCATTGACATTTTTAGATGGAGTTTCTTTAATAACAAAATTCCCTATGCCAATTATTTGGTGTGTTTATATATATATATATATATATATAATTTACATATAAGATAAAATTTATATATAATTTAAGCATATATATGTACATATATATGTATATTTATGCAAAAGTATATTAGCTAATATGTGACATCAGAAAAGAAGTACAAATAAGATATTTTATGAGTTTACAAAAGAAAAAAAAGAAACACATTAAAGATATGAAAGATAGGCTTTGCAAATGTACAAAGACAAGAAAGGGAGGGCAAAATATGTTTAACAGAGAACTAGTAGGGCAGTTTGGCTGGAGTATAAGATAAGATGTCTGAGGGTGTGTCAGAGCCAGATTGAATCACCTGGGGAGAGGTATTGCAAAATAATCATTGTGAACATTTACCCCTTTAAAATTTACAAATCCTACAAATCAGGGCTAGATTTATTGTTTTATTGATAGTCCAAATTTTAAAGAGAGTAGGTAAAATGTTAATAATACATATTATATTGAAAATATGTCCTTCATACATTTTTTTGCTTTGATGGGAGAGCTGATTATTAAACATTTACCAGTACACATCCCATGAGAGTAACAGATTGGGATGGGGCCCTGAAAAGTTTAGAAGTGTGGGGGGGAGGCAAAAGCAAAGGTGATAAGAATTTGAAAGTAAAGGTTAGTTCAAGACTCTTTTTCCTTATTTAAACTCATGTGATAACTCTATACATTTTTTAAATTGCTGAATATGTCCATTTCTTTTTAATAAAAAAAAGATAGTATCTGCCTACATCCACTTAAAGAATGTATTAACTATCATCAGCTATCATATTGTCCAAAAGTAGCCTGAGGTGCTTCTAAAAGTAGTGAATTTGCCACCAATATAAGTCCTCAGAGAGGAAATTATTTGGGGAGATGGTCTAGAAGGGATGCCTGATTAGTTGTCAATAATGCTGATCATTTATGACAGCATGTGAAGTACCTACATGGCTCGGTGAAGTCCCACCTGAAGTCAAGAAGACTCATCTTCCTTAGTTCAAATCTAGCCTCAACTATTTACTCACTGTGTGACTCTGGGCAAGTCACTTAACTCTGTCTTAGTTTCTTCAGATATAAAATGAGCTAGAGAAGAAAATAGAAACGTCTCCCTTATCTTTGCCAAGAAAACTTCAAATAGAGTCACAGAGAGTTGGAAATGACTGAAAAATCCCTGAAAATGATTGTATTTATTCTATGAGAGTAGGCAGAAAATGACAAGTAGAATCTGGGAGTTAGGAATATGTAGTCTCTTTAGGGAATACTGTCCATTTGGTTTTATGCACAGAATATATATATGGTAGCAATGAGAATTATATCAAACAAGAGAATAAAGCTTCTAGAGGATAGTAAATACTAAAACAAGGAGTTTTCACTTCTTT
Source organism: Myrmecobius fasciatus (assembly GCA_023553655.1). Classification (NCBI taxonomy): domain Eukaryota; kingdom Metazoa; phylum Chordata; class Mammalia; order Dasyuromorphia; family Myrmecobiidae; genus Myrmecobius; species Myrmecobius fasciatus. The sequence continues at coordinate 306,323 of JAJPUD010000070.1, forward strand.
CATAAATGGAAAACCATTGAAATTTCTTGAGCAGAAGCAAGGTGGAAGAATGTGTTAGGAACCACAGAAAGAATCTTCCAGCAGTGATGCTTATTACAATCTTTAAAGAGAAAGAATCTAAATGATGGTCATGATAGTTTGAGCATGGAATAAAAAACATAAATTTCATTGCATTTTCCTCAACTTGGAGCCTATGAACATGGAGACCCTGGAATGCTACTATTTTCTTTTTAATCTTAAACCAAATGTAGCATCCTGCCACAAACCTAGAGAACTAATCCTTGGAAATTGATTAGTAAATGAAGTTAAAAACTACAAATCTCGATGCTAACATTTTTGTAGACATAACTTTTATGAATTAGCAAAATAAAAACTCAACTACCATACTTAAAGAATTTGTGGTTGTGTCAGTATGAGGAACTCCCTCCATTAATCCATCTGTTGCGTTACAGATGAAAACCTATCTATATAGATAAATCTTAGAGGGTACTGCTGAAGCAAGTGTAGATTAAACAATCTGACAATTGTGGGTCTCAGAACTCTATCCATCAAGGGACAGTTGCTTCTCAAAGATAGGTAGGAGGACTGGAACTGCAATTTCAAAGGAAATGAGTAATATTTACTAAATTTAGCCTTCTTAGACTTGCCTAGCATCACAAAGTCCCCCTGTGGAGGTATATGAAGACTGGGTTTTCTTGGCTCAGGATCTGGCTCTTTAGCACTTTACTACTTCGTTCTGTCTCTCCCCTCTAGGGAAAAAAAAAATCAAAGTATTTTCTCTGTATACTGTCATTACCACCTTGCTTCTTTCTATATAATTCAATAAGCTCTGAGAATCTTCTGAATTTTTAGCCCAGGGTTTAAGTGCCTCCAATACCTGGATCTAATCCTTTGCTTCCCAGTACTCCCCTTTTCACATCACCCAATTTTTGTGTAAATTGGATTACCCCTGATTCCATGCACGCACAAAGGTTGACTTCCTGGGTTAAAAAATTGTTCCCTTATCTCTCTAAATCCTTCTCTTCCTCCAAAGCCTAACTTATCTCCAAACTCTTCCATTAAATCTTGCCTGGGCTTCCCAGTTGAAAATGATTTCTTCCTTTTCCAGATTTTTTTTTTGGTGGGGGAGGGCAGGAGGGAATGGTAGTGGTGGTAGTACTATAATAATTGTTTCTATAGTCATTTTACAGGTGACAAAACTAAGATTCAAAGAGATTATGTAGTTGCCCAATGTCATATAGTTAGTGGCAGAAAGAAATCTAGAACTCAGGTCTTTTTGTTTGTTTTTGTTTCTATTTTTCTTTATTGAAATAATGGTATGGATTTCTATGGTTTTAACAACAAGAAAAATAGATCACTAAATTCTTTTCAGGAAGGTGTAAGCAGATTCTTTAGAGGAAAAACAAAAAGTACCAAAAAGTGAGCTAAGTCTCCTATAACTAGTTTACTTATAAACCCCCAAAGATTGAGTTGGAACCTGCATGTTGGAGTGCCAGAGATCATGCAATAGCTAAATTCTATTCCTTCTTTGTCTTACTTTCCCTGTGAAAGTTTATCATCTTTGGATAAGGAACTAGTAAAGTCCCATTTAGCATAATTCATAACATTCAAGTTTCAAAGTATTTTTTAATTTTCTTACATAATTTTCAAGTTATAATTACATAAAATCTGAACTTGCATACCTGTGAAAAGCGGTACAGTTTTGTTGTTGTTGCTGACTTGTAGAAAAAATACTTTTTAAATAACTTTTAGGTTTTCCTTCCTTTAGTCTTTGTGACTTTAGCAGTCAGCCTCTTCAATAATTGGCACACAGGCATTTTAAAAAATTTCTTGATTAATTGAAGGAGGAAACCAAAATTAAGGTCTTTAATTCCTATAGTCAGGATCCAGGAATATATACTTTACTAACCTCATTTATTTCCATGTGTCACTCCTTCCTGGTTCCTAATCTCTGTGATGACTCAACTGTCACTGAAGAATAGCTTCAGAATAAACACTTTGCTGTTCCTTGAGATGAGGATCTGAGACTATAAATCACTGGCCACCCCATTTTATAGTCATAATTATAACTATTTGTGTTATTGGCTTCAATTTAAAAATCATTTTTAAGCGTTTTCTATATGACAGGTGACTTTTAGCTGTTGGAGATACCAAAAAAAAAGAAAGAAAGAAAGAAAGAAAAGAAAAATGAGTCCCTTCCCTTAAGAAACTTAGTGAAAATAAATAATATGTATGCAGATCATGAAATACAATATATATATATGTGTGTGTATAAATATACATATATGTATATATAAGCAAAATAAATACAAAATGGTTTATAGGGCAAATCAAATGTTTAAAAGAGCCATGGATTATAAGAACTAATCAGGATCAGTATTCTAAATATGAGTAGATTTTAAAAATTAATAACAATAATGATAATTTTGTTGAATATTTGAAAGGAATAGCAAATTATATATAGTAGATTTGCAGTTTCATGGACACTTATCTTATTTTTTATTATACTGTGTTATAGAAATGCTTCTTTTATTCCATAAATTAAAAATAAAATAAATTTTTGAATGGAAAGATGGATAATTTAGATTAATCAATATAATGGATATTGCTCTAAAGGTTATTAGATTATCATGCTAAATTCAGGAAGACAAGTTCTCTGTATTCTTCCTGTTTGGTGTACTCAATTAATTATGCCTTATTCTTTACATTCATTTTTTTAATCTGACCTCTAAGGCAAAAGGTTAAGCATACATGTTATACTAGTCTTTCCCCTGAAAGAGGTGTTTTCCTGATGATCTCACAAAGCAAAATGTCTTTAATCAACCACTTGCAAACCCCTGACCACAACATGAGTCAAATGAGGGCAGCATTTGCTAAGCTCTGCATTCTGGTATATTACTGGGCTTATTCATTTAAATACTTCCTCTCTACATTTATCAATGCTTTCTCCTCAGCCCAAGAAAATAAAGTTAGTACTTTTGGAAAAGTTGGCTTAAAGACCTTTAGAACCAATTATTACTGCTGCAATAAACTATCCAGAATTTTCCACTAATATAAAAAGACAAAGAAGTATCATATGAAAGTGCAGTATTTTAGCAAGCAAAATTTCAAGTACTTATTATTCAATGGCTATTCAAAAAACAGGGAATGTAGCATGACCTTTCCTATCCAGGGCAACAAAAAAAAAATTACATCAATATGAAGTCAAGGTCATAAACTTAATTCTGGTGTGGACCGTAGGGATATTATACCTGAGGCTCACTATAGCACAATTCCCATCAGCAAAAGCATCCACTTTGGACTATATCCAAGGGAGATTCAATTACAGATCTGACAAAAGGTCCCCTTTATACAGTCATTCAACTGTGAGACATTCTCCTGGCATAGACAGTCTTAGACATCACAGGGATATACCAGGATATTTCCCATGGGTCTAGATATTATCCTTGACACCTCCAGCTAACATCAGCAAAGCCTTTCATCAAATACAAGGAAGCACTGGAGAGAGAGAAATCATGACAATACAAACTCACCACCATTTATAGAATGAAAAAATAATTCAGCATCTCTTCCCATCCCTTTTAAAAACAAAAACTCCACTATATTTTCAGACATTCAGCTTGATTGGGGCCCTACACGGCATGCCTGGCATTTAAAATATTCACTTTAAGAACAGAATGTATAGCTTAATCACATGAGAAAATAATGATAGCTATTGAGGTCCCTGGCAAGTTTAACACTCAGAGAGGTTAACACTGGAAAGAAGAAAAGAATCCAAGATTGATTTCTCCATTGAAAAATGCAATATTAATTCAACAAAAGAAAATTTGAATATAACAATATACTTTTAAATTTATGTATAATTATATTTCAAGTTAAAGAATGAGTGAAGAAAAGAAAAAGAAGGAAAGAAGAATTGAGAAAAAGAGCAAAATTCAGGAGTTAAATGAAACCTAACCTAAGGCAAACATCTCTCTTATCTGTTTCAAACCTTCTCATATTTTTTTTTGTGCTTAGAATACAAAAGGAGCAGCATATCAAGCACCATGACATAAAAGATTTATAGGGTATAAAGTTTTTCTTAATGCAAAAATTTATTTGCTGATGAACCCAGTTTTAGACTCTGCTGGGTTGTATGGAAGACAGAGATTTGTTGATAAGAATAGAAAAGCAGATATAGAATTCTCTTTGATTTATGCATTTCTGAATTTGTCCAAATAAGATTTCCAAAAATAATCACAGAATACTTCAAAGGTAAGCCATCTATCTATAATTTTAACTATATGAAGACAACACCAAGGAGTTCCAAAACTGTTGTAAGAGGTTTTCCAATTTAATGATAAAAACACTACAATCATAGCATAATGTGGACACAGGCAGTTCTCTTATATAGTAATATTGGCAAAGCATCATAACCAAACTTCCCTGGAAAAGGGCTGAGCCTATTATAGTCATTTGCTCAATTGTCTATTTGTCACATTGCTTCTGATGCATCTAGGTGCTATAGTAGATAAGTGTTGGGCGTGGAGTCAGAAAATTCATCTTCATGAGTTCCAGTACATCCTCAAATGCTTTTTAGCTGTGTGACCCTGACCAAGTCACTTTAATCCTATTTCCCTTAGTTTCCTTATCTGTAAAATGAGCTCGTTTCTTTTCTTTGCCAAGAAACCACAATTGGGATCATGAAAAGTGCAACATGACTAAAAAACAACTGAACAATATGAAAACAAAACTATTATAAAAAAAACAAGTTTCAGAAACATTGCCAATCTTCATTAACAGAGAGTTTCTGAATAAATTTTTCACACCAATGAAATCAAAAGTCTGCCCCTCCCTTTCTTTCACTTACCTTGAACAAATCTATGGTGAGTACCTATTTATTATAAGACATTATAATGGTTATTATTAGCCATCCTCTAAAAGCTAACTTAAATGACTGCTTTTCTTTGATCCCGCTGTCATTAATGACAATATTCCTAATAATTTCAATAATATTTAATAATTCCTAAAAGTTTTTGCTACAGGTACCTAGAGTTTTATTCTCCTACTTAAGTGTGAGTGCTAACAGAGCACAACTGCTTTTAACTGATATAATAGAGTTTTCCAGTCAACAGAAAGTTTTTCCAGGCTAACTTTTTTTTTTTCATAGCCTTTGAAGCTTGGTAGAAATTACCATAAGCTTTAATGGCAGGAAAGCCTTGGGAAGCTGGTGATGGAGCTATGCCACAGTTAGGCAGCTGGAGAGAGTTTTTGTACAAGTGTCTAGTGCTTTGGATAGACCCTTGATAAACAATTCCTAGAAGAACCTAAATAAGAATTACTGTGGGTGACTGTTACTTGTCCCTGAAGAAGAGCTGTACTTGAATCATTAGTTCAACTGTGTAAGGAAAATGGGGATTTCTATAGAATTTACCCTCTTTAGTAATTGCATATATTTTATTCATAATTACATTTAAATTAGTAGCCTTTTTAAACTTCTTTTTGCATCCTCCACAATTCAAATTTTAAAACTATTAACTCCAAAGGAATTTTTTTTTTTCAGTAATTCAAAGTTTGGTCCAAACCCTGCTCAAAATTATAAGAATCTGAATCACTAGAGGTAGAATTATTAAGGTTTTTACTATAAAGTAATTATATAAGCAAATATATAAATACCATTAAATTTTCTCTTTTTTAATGCTCCCATGTTAATTTTTGCATTTTCCTTTCATATCCTTATTTCCTAAAATCTTCTAAATATATTTCTTTTTCTTGTGGGTAAATATTTTATTTAGTATTTTTTTTATTTTATGAAAAGGCCAATTTATTTTAAGGCTAAATTTTCAGTCTTGCATTCCCATAGGGAACTCCCAAGTGAGAAAACTCCCTTTGCCTAAGCGGGTTTGCACCTTCTCTGCAATTTAATCTTAGTGAATGATCTAGGCCACCGAGAAATTAAGTGATTTGCCCAGAGTCATACAGCTAGTCAAGGGTGGGAGTTTAACTCCTGATTCCCTGGCTTTGAATCTATCTTTATATATTACATCATGCTGTGCCTCTAAAAGTAAGACATCATTATCAATAAGGTGAAAGCTTCTCAATGGCAGAGACTATGCTTTTTCCATCTTTGTATATCCACCCACAGCCTCACCCCACCCCCAGAGCCAGGCATTTAATTGGTTCTTTATTCAAAGCTGAGTTCTTGAGAAAAAGACATGGAATATATGGATGCTGAAAATGTGTGAATGGTTAGGTGAACTTAAATTGAACTTCCAGAAAATATTTTAAAATTAGAAACCACCTAAATTTGGATTCATTTATAAGTCTTAAAGAATGTTAGGTGTCATTTCTAGGCAGATGATTATTTATTTTTAAAACCTCTTTTAAAATTTTAGGAGGTTCATTTGGTAGATGCTCAGTCCCTCACAATGTGTCCTTCATTTCTGTTGATGACACTGCCATCCTCTTGGTCATTCATGCTTATTATCTCCAAAGAGTTTCATCTATTTTCTTCCCCAATCCTCTCATTCAATCATTGCCAAGTCATGTCAATTTTGCCATCACATCAACTCTCAAAGGTGCTTCCATTCTACTCTGCCAGTGCCCTACTTCAGGCTTTTAACCCACTTGGACTATTATATTTTCCTAACTCGAAGCATGGAAAGAGTACTGGTCTTTTGATAAGGAACACCTGGATTCAAAACCTCCCTCTTACACATTGGTGATATAACTCTGGGTAAGCCACTTTACTTTGGTGCCTTCAAGAAAATATGTAATATCATAGCCAATCTTCATCTATGAACTCAGCATCCATCCTGAGAATCCCTTTACATCAGCACTGCTTGACTGGAGGTCAGCCAAAACTCCCAAGAGGAGCTTGGAAAAACATTTAAGAAAATAAATTAAAATACAATACAAGATAGATAATGGTAAATTGTGATATTCTGAGTCAATAATGAGGTTTGCAGAGCATGAATCTGTTTCTATTTGAGTTTGACACCCTTACTCTACACCAATATAATTAGAGGTTTGGTTAAAAAACATAGATATCCTACTTCTACTTTCTCCCAATCATACAAGTGGAAAAATATATTAATGCACCTGTCTGATCATGTCACTTCAATCCTCAAAAAAAAATGGTTCCTTTTAGGGGGAAAAAGGGATAGAATCATCTAATCACAAGGGCAAGTGTCTTGTTTAATAGGGATTCAGGTTCTATTAGCTTGTTAATATAATCTGTAGTCTATTATGTCCCCCACATCTCCCCTTTCTCTTTCTCTCTCTCTGTCATAAACAATTCTTTAGCCAAGTCTCCCTTATCTTGTATCTACAAAACTGTTTTTAATTATACATTTCAGATTTTATATTTATCTCTATTATTTCATCATATTAGATTTAGCCTATCTTTCTGATCTGTTAATTTTAAATTCACACTTTGACATCTGCTATGTTACCTGTTCCACCAAGTTCTGTTAACTGATATTTAACAAACAAGTCATCTATATTTTAATTGAAGTCATTGATAAAAATATTTAGTGAAATAAAATAAATAATAGATCCCCATGGTACTTGTTTAGAGATCTCTCTAAGGGACATTGAACCACTGATTTGATCTAATCATTATTCCACATCTGAAAATATCTAATCACATTCTCCTCTTGCTCAGATCTCTTCATCTTGTCCATGATTATAGCCTGAAAGTGTTGAATGCTTGACTGCAATTTAGCAAAATATGATAGCACTCACCTGACCAAAAATAAAACAGAAGGAAATGAGGCTAATCATATATGACCTGTTTTGGATGTAGCCAAAATGGCTTTTCATGAGCACCACTTCTCTTTTTATATATGGTTAGACCACCTTTTATAAAATATTGTTACAGAATTTTACTAAATTACAGAAATTCACAGAATTTAGATTGAAAATGAATCTCACTTGAAGATTTGTAACACCTCTTTTCCCTTTATTTTCAAAATATCAGTTTTTGTTGTTTAAATGTTTCACCTAATTTCTGATTTTAGATCCTCTACTTGTAAGGTACTTTTCTGATTCTCCCACAGTTTTTCAAAGATCACCCACAGTGCCTCAGTAACCATAAAATTCTCTTGGTATGCCAAAATGTAGCTTGTACAGGTGTAGTCAATTAAATTTCTTGAGGTATTTTCTAGGTGCTTTCTTAATATTTTATCGATTTTCTTGGGTTTCAACCCCGTATGAACATTTTTTCCTCTTAATTTTCAACCAAACATTATTCTGGATGAAGAATAAAGAAAAAACAAAACACAAAAAGGATTGAGTAGTTCTCTACTATCACTTTCATCTGCCATTATCCTTCTAATTCCTATTCCTTTTATCCTTTCCTTTTACTCTTTAGCTTGGCATTTAAGGTTCTTCAAAACACGACTTCAAAAGCACTATTTTCCCAGCCTTATTTAATATTACCCGATTTTTCACAATCTAAATTGCATATGAAATATATATTACCCCATTTTGCACAATCTACATTGCATATGAAATATACAAGCTGTTCTCCCAACTCTGCCTGCCTCTCTCTGCATCCACTCATTAACACAGACCATCCTTAAAATTTAATTTCTTCTTTTCTCAACCCTTCTTGGCATCCCAGATTCTGCTTTTCCATAAAACCTTTGCTGATTGAGGAGCCTCAGTTAAAAGTGATCTCTCCTCCTCAAATTTCCCCAAAGCCTTCTCTCCTCTGCCCTTGTTCCACCTTAGATTATGTCATATTAAATTTCCCCACATGCCCTTTCCCCAGGACTTGACTGAAATCTTTTGACCTCTCAGCATCTAGCTAGTACAGTCCCTTGCACTTAGTAAGTATATAAAATGTCTATTGAATCCAGAAAGTAGTGATACTAATGATAAATAAAAACAAAGGATTTTCTTCAGCATGGAAGAAGGGTAAAATATCTCTCCAAGAGATGCCGATTTGTCAGATAACATTCTACTGAATTATTACCCAATTGCTTGCCAAAAAGGGAAGGAACATATCCTGATTTCTCCCAGGATTGTTTCTAAGATGAGTCACAGATCCTATTGTGAGCAGCTTTGAAATTTCATGAGGAGGAAACACACTCTATAAGTAGCAAATGTTGCTTGTTCCCATCACTATTTTTACATCAGTTACTATATAGCTATTGAAATTCAGATTATGAAATCTGTTTTGTTAAAAGTATTCAAAAGCTTTTACTGGATATTATCTTTTTTTCATCTGTTCACTATGGTGCCCACATATATGCTTGGGTTTGTCTAATAACCCACTTCTGTCATTTTCATTGATGACCTGAATTTATATCTTTTGACTTAAGTATACACATTACTTTGTGAACGAATGTTATTGAATTTTTTTCTCAGTAACAAGAATGTGTCTTTTTCAAAGCTATTTCTATTGAAGAATTAGACACAAATACTATATTAGCCCAAATTTAGGCTATTTTTTAAAAAAAGTTAAATTGTATAAAACAAATGTGATCTAAATTGTACTTATGGTCAGAGAACTACAATGATAATGTCAAAAATTATACAGCTTTAGAACTAGTTAGAACTAGAAGGTTCTTTCAAGGTTATCTAATCTAACCTCTTCATTTGACAGATGACAAAACTGAAACCTAGGGTTCATAAATAAGTTGCCTGAAGTCACATAGGTAGCACACATAATAGGCAGGATGTGAATACATGTCCTCTGACTGTAGTCAGTGGACAATAGGAATGATCAAAATGGAGCTCTTATCAGTTTTCTATGTTGCTTCCCAAGTTCATCATATATTATTCAAGACTAAATGCAAGTTAAAAAGAACCCATGAAGAAGAAGCCTTTCATTTCTTACAGTATCTTATAAAATCTCTCATTCATTTTCTCTCTTTCTTTCTCTCTCTGTCTCTGTCTCTCTCTCTCTCCCCCTCTATCTCTCTGTCTCTGTCTCTGTCTCTCTCTTTCTGTCCCCTCCCTCTCTCTGTCTCTGTCTTTCTGTCTCTCTCTCTCTCTCCCTCTGTCTCTCTGTCTCTCTCTCTCTGTCTCTGTCTCTCTGTCTCTGACTCTCTCTCTCCCTCTCTGTCTCTGTCTCTGACTCTCTCTCTCTCCCTCTCTGTCTCTGTCTCTGTCTCTCTCTCTGTCTCTCTCTCTCTCTCTCTCTCTCTCTATATATATATATATATATATATATATGTATATACATATAATCTATGTATTCCAACTCTGAAACAACAAACATTTTGTTCATTATTGCTTTCTCCTAAAATTACTGAATTGGCAAACTATTTCAAAGGAAGATTAATCTAAACTATGGCTTTGTTTCTGATGAAAACTATATAGAACTGACCTGTGCTTTTGAAATCAATGCCATAGATTAGGTATGTTCCAAATGAGTTCCTGTTAATAAGAAATTATGTTTTGAGCATTCTCAAATTTGTATAAACTTTAATGGAAGCAATTTATATTTTTGGCCTCCTGGAAATGATAAGTTGCATAAGGCTAATACCATTTGTTTCTTTGGCTTGTTGCACCTATGATATTTCATTGTTTTAAACTTTCTCCTTTCAAATTTTACCATGACTCTAATATGAAGACTGAATGTTCAGTGAAAGGATCAGTGATTAATGACCCTTTTGAATTTCACACAGTATCCAATCCTTCAATCTATTGAGTTCATTGTCGAAATATAAACACAGTTTTATTTCACTTTGATGATAGTCAACCTTGTTTGAATTATTTCTCTCAAAAAGGGCCCTGCTAGAGAATTTTACCTGCAACTTGGAAATTAAATATCATAAATTGAAGTTCTAATAAATAGAAATGTGTGAGATTTAGATAGCAGATGCCTAAAATTAACTTTATTTAACAAATCAATTCTTTTAACACTTTTAAAATCTGTATAACTACTATAATAAAACAAAATTGCCCTCTCAAACCCTCCAGAATATTCTATTATAAATAGTTATTTCCACCAAAACACATTCTTGTCTATTCTATTCTATTAATTATTCTGCTTTTTATCCATTTTTAGTGGATGGGATATTAGGTCTAAAATCAAAAATATCTGAATTCAAATCTAACATCAAACCCTCATTTGCTTCCCATAAGACCCTAGGGAAGTTGATTAACTTCTGGCTCAGTGTCCTCAACTTAAAATGAGGATAATAATAATATCTACTTGCCATTGTTGTTACAAGGATCAAAGAATAATGCTTAGCATATTGGCACATATAGCAAGTAATTAATTCCTGTTTGCTTATTTTTCCTTATTGAATTGAATTACAGGTTCATAATTTTAGAGTTAAAAAGACCTTGTTTAATTCCTTCAATTACATATGAGGAAATTGGAGCCAAGAGAGAAAGGTAAAGTAAATTATGCAGTTAAGCAGAGAGTAAGTGGATATCAGGACTTAGCTTTGACTCTTCTATCCTCATACTCCTTTCCTTATAGACAATCCTTTTCTTATTCCTGTCTATTTTTCCTTCATAATTCCTTTCCAATCTAAACTTCCCCTTTAAATTCTGCACCAACCACCCAAGTTCATACTTTGAATCTTCAACTGGCAAGAACCTCCTAGCTTCACTTCTCCTTCTCCCTGCCATCTGTCATTACTCCTTCACCCTGAATAGTAGTTGCATTGCTTCTTTCATTTTCCCACTTTTTTTTTTCAAATAAAAACTCATATAAGTCACAAATCTTTGATTTAGCAAAAGTAATCTCAAATTAATAAAAACCAGCATATTGCACTAAAAATGTCTCTCCTCTGCTCAAAAATTTTTCAATGTCTTCCTATTATGCACGAAGATAAAAATCCAAACTCTAGTCCAAACTTATTTAAGGGTCTTTCCAATATATTTTGTTTTCATCAATTTTTTTCCAGCTTTATCTTTAATTCTTCATGTTCCCAAATCTTATTTTCTTTCTTATCTAGTCTACATACTATCATCAAAACATATATGCTATCTGAGCATTTGGGTCAATTTCTTGGTTCTTGACATTTTGTCAGACTGAACCCCATGGATGGAAAGCATCATCTTTGTTTACTGGTTTCCTTGGCTTTTGTTAAGTCCATTCTAAAGTCCCATCTTCTTCAATAGCCTTTCCTAACCTCTCTTAGTTCTAGTGTCTTCTTTTTAATTATTGCCTATTTTTCTTTTATATAAATTGCTTTTATGTATTTGTGCATTGGCTGTTTCTCCTATTACATTGTGAACTCCTTGTTGGCAGCGATGGACTTTTGCCTCTTTTTGTATATTCGGTGTTTAATACTGTAACTGGCATATAGAAGGTACTTGATTAATGTTTATTGATTAACTGTTGGAGATGTTCAGAAATTAAGCAGTTTGGCTAGATGAATAGTGAATTTCCTATTACTAGAATTCTTCAAGGAAAAGTCTAAATGATCACCTGTGTAGGATATTGTAGAGCACAGGTGACATTGACCTAGATGATTTCTGATATATGTTTCAACTTCAGGTGGTTGTTGCTTTTTTTTATTCTATAATTCAAGTGTCTTATACATAATAGGCACTAAGTAAATACCTGTGCATTGTTTATTAAAGCAATTTTCACAAGGAAATCCTCTATAAAATATTTTTGTCAGTCTTATTTATTGATCCCTCACATAATAGAACCATTCTTACACACTTATGTTCTAATTAGAATTAGAATTCACATTTTGACCCACTATAAGACTGTAAGTTTCTTAGAGATAGGGTCTGTATTTATATTATTTCCTTAATTACAATGACTAGCACAATGATCTTCAAGCTATTTCAGAATTTCAAGGATTCATGATTTTGCCAATGAGGGTATTCAATTATATAGATCACAACCTCCTAATTTAGTAGAAGTTATTCAAGTGATTTCACCTCAGGAAAATTTATAATCCAATCATAAACCTCCCTAAATTAATCTGTGTTGCTTCTTGGAAGACCTATCCCATAACTGTAGCCTCCTCACCCTCTTAAGATCTCCCAGAGCTTATATCACATTCACATAAAGTTTTAGAACAAAGGCCACTTCTATGCTAGCCTTGTGGCATCAAAGAGGGACTTCAGTGAATAAAATTGCATGTAATTATTATTTTTTCTTTTTATTATTTCATCCATTTTTCCTTTTTCCCCCCTTCTGGAACCTGTAATTTCATTAGAATGAGGAATTCAGTGTTTTGAAACTATTTTTGCTGTTACAGATAGGCAATTCATTTATAATTTAGAATTCATCAATTAATTTCATTCAATTAAATTGATTAAGAATAACCCATCAAATTCATTCATTTGATTAACCAATTCCAATAGAATGTAAAGTCCCTAAGGACAAAAGCTTTTCATTTATGTGTTTTTATCCCCCAAATTCCACTGAAATTCTTGGCACACAGTACTTAATACAATTTTTATGATAAATTCTTTTTATAAGTTATCATTTTAGAGAATTGCCCAGGGGCACTGAAACCTTAATTCATTTACCTAAAATAGATGTTTTAAAAAATTGAATGTAACTGTCAGGTTTAAGTGATAATTAATCCCATTTTAATATGGTAAGATCTTGACATTTACTAGTTAAAACTGGCCTCTTTATTAATGTAATAAAAGTTTATCCATATATGGTTAAATATATTGAATTATTTAAGCTTATTTGGATAATCCATATGTTTTATTCAATATGTTCTTAACAAGACCCTACTCAAAAGTGCAAACTTATATTAAGGGTCATTTTTGAAGACCTTAGGTTCTCAAATAATAGCTGCTTAACCACATGTGGGAGTTGTTATAGAAGTGATTTCTGGTTAAGTACAAGTTGGACGAGATAACCTCAGAGACCTTTTCTAATACCAAGTGTCTGAAAGAATTGCATACTCTGCTTTAAGTGATGAATAGTCAATGAACATATTATAGGAAGGTTAGGCATTTGTATTACCTGTTTAGAAAGTTCTGTTAGCATATGATATGGCTAATTCCTTATCTTACAAAAGTCTTAGTAGATGAGATTTCAGAAGTTATGGGAGGGATTTATTTCTTATTCAGCTATATCTTTGTCTTTAAACTTTACAAAAATCTTTATGTAAAAAACAATAAAACAAGGTGACTATACTTAACTACCACAAGTAGATTTTATGGTGATTAAAATAAGAACTTATAATTTACAAAGAATTATTTATGTGAATACATTTTAGGTTCTATTTGTAATAACTTCATCTTAATCATCTTAATCATAACCTTAACCTAAATAATAAGAAACTTTTTTATATAGAGAATAATAGAGATTTTTATGAATTCATGATCAAACACTAGTCCAAAACAACCTGTTAAGAGAATGACTCTTTCTCCAAGCAGTATGAAAGAATGCAGTCTTCTATGATGTTTCAAGGAACTACACTCATAAAACTTCTCTCTTCACCTTCAACCTTGATTATCCTGTGATATTTATGTCCACCTGAAATGTTAACTTATATCAGCTAATCATGAACAAGGAACAGGAAAAATATGTCTTGGATTTTCTCAGAAGATATTGAAGTCATTTACCAGGAGGTTGTGTAGGTGACAGGAGAGAAATATTATGTTATTTATGGCTGCCTTCATGGCTGGCCACCTCTCTCTCTCTTATTGGAACATCTATCAATGTATTTTCTCCTGAGGACACTTCTATCACAATTGTGGCTCATCATTTTGGGAGGCAATGTATTTTTTTTGCCTCGATATAGTAAGTCTATACTACTTTGAGTCTTTAAAGATAAAATAAATGATCAGCATATAAAATTCATTTCTTAACTAACTATAAGAACGATTCAATAAGTCCAACTTCTTTCACGACAAGATGTGATTTGCATTCTTAGTGTTAAAAGAAAGGAATAAAATGTAAAGTTCCTGGGAATGTATTTAATTTTTTGGCTTTATTATATTAAACCAAAAGGTTCATATTTTTGAGAACACTCATTAAACCTTTAAAAATAGGTCCTAATTTGGAGTTTTTTTCTCTTTGAAATAATAAAGGCCATTAGAAACTTCTTGTAAACTCAACATACAGAAAAGTGTTAAGAATTCAAATACCATCATAGTATATGTTCTTTAGTCTTATCACTATTTCTTAGTATTTTAAAGTTTCATTATCTTCTCACAAATCTTACTTAATCTTTCATGAAAAATTCATATTGTTAATAGAATTAAAAACTTTTCAGTCTTTTTAAGGTAAAACTATAACTAACCCTTATTTAAAAATAATTTTTGAAAGTCACTTTCTTAATGATTATAATGATTGTATAGTCATATACCCTTGATGAGCCTATGGTTTCCTCATTAGTATTTCTTCAAATTGTGTAAATTACCTTTCTTTGTGACTCCCATCCATGTATTCCCATAAGTTCTCTGTATAGAATGTATCTTAGATCTAAAGGGCTCTTCTTCATTTTTAATATTTTATGGAAATAAATATACCACTAGAGATATCCATCTCTTTTTAATCTTTTGCTCTTAATACATAAATGTTATATTTTTTTCTTTTAAAATCATATCTTTATTTCATGGTACTTCTGATTCCACTCTTTCAACTAACATATTATTGGCAATGAGATAAAGCCTAATTCATTGCACTGACCATACACGTCTCCATGATTCTTTGGCTAAATGACAATTTTATATCTTTGGAGATTGTGTATCCCATTATATTTCATCATATAATATCCTTCTGATGATGTTGTTTAAAAAGATTTGTATTTCTGTAAGTGAGCAGCTTAGAATTAGTGAAAGCATTGGACAATTTCTTAAATGGAATGGGTCCTATTCCCATACTTCTATTTAATTCTGGGCCCTGTTCATTGTTGATTTGCATTTCTTGTCCAAGGTACATAAATAGTAGAATAAATTAGCCATTACCTATCAAATTGCACTAGAATTTGTTCATATACTTTGCTTTCTGTGTGGATTGCTTAGCTGCATTTTTTTTAATTAATATGAATCTCACTGAAGAAGATTTCTAATGTTCTATTTTTATTACAATGAGTACAATATTATATGCAAACAAAAGAATTTGGAAAATTTTGACATCCAATGTTTGTTTGTTACTTGGAGATACTGCACAAATGGAAATTAGCTTGGGTTAGAGCTAGGGGACATTGATGATCATAACAACACTGAACAATCTATAGTTCTATGCATCAAGGAATCTTTTAAAATTTTAACATATGCATAGCAGATTTTTTTTTGGGGGGGAAATAGTTCTCAAATATTTGTTTTGCTCTATCACTTACAACACTTTAAAAAACCAAGAAAGAGTGAGATTTTGTATTCTCTATACCTTTCAGTCACTTTTATAACTTTTTATGAGATCTATTGTAGAGACTAATTTTCTTCCTTCATCTTTGCTTTTAATTCCACTGCAGATATCCACTGCAGATTTTGATATGTATGTTGATTTCACAAAATGAACAATAGACATATGAATGAGCAGTTACTGGCAGGTTTTTTGTTTGTTCAGGTAGTTTGTGACCCCATTATTTTGGTATCTTCCATTCTGCAATACTGGAAAATCAATTTGCTTTCAAAATTGTTTGGTTCCACTATAAACTGATTTTGTGTACTATGAATTGTAATGATGATAAATGACATTTAAGTCATTGCTTTCAGATTTGTAAAATGTTTTAAATCTATTCTCTATAATTTGAGCTTCATGATAGCCTACAAGGTAAACACTAAAAAGATTCTTTTATCCCCATGATACAGATGAGTGGTTTGAGTCCAATGAGCCAATGAGCCCAAAATGAATGAGTATTCCTAAGTAGAATTTGAACAGTGGTCTTGACTCAGTAGCAACAAGTACTTAGTCTGGTATAGTTCCCTTTCCTGAATTCAACTCCTTGAGATCCATTTCTGCTTCTTCATACAAAATATTATTTTTTTAATGTCAGAAGTACAATTGGGTTATTTCTAATTTCATTATTAATGAAATTAGATCAATATAGAAACATGAGAAAATGTATTTCTTTTTATGTTGTTAGAATTTTAGTTTCATCTCTAATTGTTCTTGCTATGTTCTTTCTTAATGACCTCCCATGCCAAGTCAATGCATTCACTAATTTATTTAGTTATCTATTCATTTATTTACTTACATTTATTCATTTATAATGATGTGAAGTGCTTGCTATATTTAATGACTTCTCAAATATTTTTTCTTAGAAAAAAAAAGGGCCCATAATATTCAGGTATAAAACTTTTGAGTAATCTTAAGGCCTTTGACTTCTTTGACTTTTTAATCTTAAAATAATATTTTTTCACCATTTTATGTTGTGAGTGATTATCAAAGTTGACTCTGGAGAGTTTTATTATGTTCTTATTAGTATTGCTCTATTACTAAATTTTGGAGCAACCTCCTCTTTGAAGTTGATACGATCCAAATTACTCACCCAATCATATCTTTTGCTACTATTTTTTAGGAATTTAATATCTGATTGTCTTCTTCTTTAAAAAAAAAAAGGTAACATTTACATAACTACTATGTGTCACTGTATTGCTTTACAATTATAATCTCACTTGATCCTCACAAAAAACCTGTAAACATAGATGGTATTATAAACTTCATTTTATAGATAAGGAGACTGAGGCAAAGAGTTTAAAAGACTTGCTCAGGCTCATACAGCAATTAAGCCTCTAAGACAGGATTTAAACTTAGGCTTCCTGATTTCAGGTCTGGCTTTCTATTTACCTTGCCACCTAGCTACCCCAAAAATCCCTTTTTTATACTGGTTAACTTTAACACATGATTTTTCTCTTAAACATTCAAATAATTCAGCTCTCCAGTATTTGAATTCTCACATTTAATTCCTCCACTATACTTCACCCACACTATCTTTCAGTTACACTTCATCAAGTGCTCCATTATACTATTTGATCCTAACCTACTATCACTCCACTTCTCCCTATGCCCTACCTTTCATTAAGATATTTTTCGCCCTCCCAAGGAATTCTTTTGAACAGATTTCTATACCTCGATTTTTGAATCTCTTTTCTCTTACAGAAAACCACTAATGCCTTTCCAAACACCAGACATGGATTATTTTCATCATTTTATCCATGTTTTGCTGAATTGAGATGTAGGAAGTCATAAGAGCTAACTGTCCACTACAAATGTATGCATTCTCAGCTTGACCCTCTTGACCATAAGGCAATACTTTTGCTTTTCTCTAATGGATTTTCTATTCTACTCACAGTGACTATTACATTCTCTTTTCAAGTTTCCAATAGTACTATTTTACCACCCCTCCTCTAAGCCCATCTAAAAATACTATTGATCCTCTCTTCCATTTTCTAGTAGATACCCACCCCCCAAAAATTATCCAATCTCATTCATCTTCATTTTTTCTCAATCTACTGATTTTTTCCATGCTGCCTGGGAACACACTTATTCTCGTTCTTAAAAACAAAAAACAACAACAAAAAAAAGATGCTGTCATCTTCTCAAGCCAAAGCTCTATATCTATTCTACCTTTCACAGCCAAATTCCTGGGGGGGGGTGGGAGAAGAATCTCTCTATTCTTGTTGCTTCTACTTCCTTTCACTCATTCCTCAACCCTTTATAGAATGGCTTCCCATTGCCTTGCCTTTCTTCCATAGCCAACTTAAAGTCAACATGTCTAAAACAAAACTTGGTTACCTTTTAACCCAAACTCACTTCAAAATCCACTGATTTTTGCTAAGAACATCTTCAGGAGTTCAAATCTTGCTTCAGACATTTACTATCTGTATAATCTTAAGCAAGTGACTTAACTTTGTTTGCCTTAATTTTCTCATCTGTAAAATAAGCTAAGGAAGGAATGGCAAACCATTTTAGTGAAGAGTCAGACAGGATCAAAATAACTGAACAAATTCATTTCCTTCTTATCTTATCTCATTTCTCTCTTCCTCTCTCCCTTTCTCTCCTTCTCTCTTCCTTTCTCTCTCTCTCCCTTTCTCTTTCTCTCCCTCTTTCTTTTTCACTCTATCTCTCCATTTCTCTCTGTTTCTGTTCTCTCTGTCTGTCTCTTTCTATGTCTGTCTTTCTCTATCTCCCTCTCTCCCTCTTTTTCTCTCTGGCTTTCTCTGTCTCTATGGATCTCTCTCTGTCTTTCCTTTTCCCATGAAACTTTTTCTCAGTACCCCCAGATTCTTCAGACAGATATTTTATATTTTTCTGTACTTATTAGTATACATTATTACATAATATATACAATATATAATAATATATTATCTCCCCCAATAAACTGTAAGCCCCTTGAAGACAGGAAATGTTTCTTTTTTTCTGTTATATCCATTGTCTAGAGCAGTGACTTGCACAAATGTATGTTTCCTCTTTGATTACATAAGCTTCCATTCTATTCATAGTAATCTTTTTCCTTATACTGCATCTCATAACATAATGTTTTTTGTTGTATTTAAGTATGTGACAAAAACAGAGCTGCCAATAGAAGGACAGTGTAATACAGTGGAGACAAAGCTGGTTTGGGTGTCAGAGATCAGATTGCAAACTCTGCCTATCATTCACTACTTGGATGGCCTTAAGTAAGTAATTTAACTTCTTGGGACCTCAGTGACTTTAAATACAAAATGAGAATATTGGATTAGATGGTTTCCAAGTTCCCTCTAAGTTCTAAATCTTTAATTTCATGAACTCTTTTCTTCACCTCTCAAGAAGAACTGGAGAAATGCCCTTTCATTTAGCTGCAGCTTCTTTTTTTCTTTTGGTTTCATTTATAGTGAGAATGTCAATATCGATGTGGTTCAGTTCCTTTAGTAGGCTGTGAATTCATTCAGCATTGAACACATCTTTCACATTTAGACTATCAAAAGCTGAATCAATATTTACAGATGGTCTAAAAGCAGTGTGGTTCTCAGGATTCTCTGCTCCCTACTCTGCACTGTGTTATCACAGGACTGAGATCCCATTTTATATTTTCCTTTATTTGATAGTTTGCCATGGCCAAAGAATTCATCACCTAGTGGTCACCCTAGTCAAAATGTTTACCACTATATGTATGTTTAGTTAGACTGGTCCTCGATCAGTAAAGGTACTTCTACATTATTATTATTATTATTATTATTATTATTTACATCTTCCTATCTTGATAGAACTTCCAGATTTTATGCTCCATTGACTTTGGCCTTGACAACCCAAGGTCAGAGCCACACTATCAAGTTTCAGTAGGTCTAGGACTTTGTCTTTATGAAAAAAATAAATATAATTGCCTGGAAAATCATATTGAACTTTGTAATCAATCATATAAGAATTAATATTATTCACTCATAATAGCACAGGTAAGTTACCATTATCTATCAAGTATAAATTGATGTTAAAAATTAAAAACTTCTTTAGACAGCATTCAAGACCATCTATAATTCGGCACTATTATTTTTAGCCATATCTCACATTTCAATCCTGACAAATTTATCCCACCCTTGACCACCTCCCTATCATTGTTTCAATGATTATTATTGGATGCCTATTTATTTAAGCTTCTTGAAATCCTTCTATTTCTTCATTTCAAATTTAGATTTCTTCTCTACATAATCTTCCCCTCCCCCACCAACTGACAGGGATCTCACAATCCAGGGATGGATCACTGAACTAATGAATTTTAAAAGTACTTATTAGCCTTTATTCCATGCCAGCCACAGTGTAAGAGTAGAGAAACAAATGTTAAAAATAAAATGAAGAAAACAGTTCCTTCTCTCAAGGAGCTTACATTCTAATAATGGTTGATAGCATTGTTTGGTTGAAAACTTTTTATACTCTTTTGAATTATAACTTTCACACATCAGACCTACTGTTAAAAACAACAACAAACAAGCAAACAAACCTGAGACTTCCCTAAAATCATAGATATTGTCATTTTTCTCTCTTTTGTATTCTAAATGCTGAGTGTACTTCCTTGGTAGATTCTTAATAAATGTTTATTGATTTTATTCACCAAAATACCAAGAAAAAAATAGTGAATATTTTCAGCACAAAATAGTGCAAAGAATACTGGAATGGGAGTTGGGAGACTTAGGTTTTAGTTCCAGTCTTATTACTAGTATCCTCTGTCAACTTGGGAAATTCCTTTTTGAACTTTACTGTTCTCATCTATAACCAGATATATGGTAGAAGTCTGGGATAAGAATTCTGGTCTTGCTACTTCCTAGCTTTTAAAACTGATAAGCCACTTAATTTCTTTGGGCTTCAGTTTCCTCATGTCTAAAATGAAAGGATTGGACTAGATAATCTCTAACATTCTTTCTAGCTCTATACTTATGATCTACAAAACAAGCTGTTATTACTATATATTGCATAGTATTGGTGAAGATATTAAATATATCTCAGCAAACAAATTTATACCATATTGTAAATGTATGTAATGGTGAGTTGGAAGACTGATAGCAGATTAGAAAATCTGGGCCAATAAAGCAACTATTTGACTTTTTGTTATGTGTAATTTACCAATAGACCTTACGGTTAACATATTTGTCTAAATAATAATATTCTAAAAAGATTCAGGTAGAAAATAAATAAGTATGTGGCAACTGGCAAGGAAATTAAAATAAATATAGAGATTGTGGGATGTTGAGGAATATGTCATTTTCGCCTCTAAATCTATACATTAAATATTTCAGCAGTTAAAAATTGGCCACATTCTCTTACCAATACATAGAATTATGTTTCTAGATGTATATTACAAAGGTGAAATAAAATAGAGTTACATTATTCTACTGTGTTAACAATATAGAAAAGCAAGTTGACTTGAACAACATAATAGCATCATCAAGATGATGCTTCCAGGAAAATAAACAGGTCTTGCAAATTTCCTAAACTACTCTGGACTAATATTTAATTCCTAACTGCGACCTCTTTCTAACAGTTCTCTAAGGATTTAATCTACTATGCCTTCACAAATTCAAAACCAGCAATTTTACACTAATTCAGTTTCTTCTCTTTGTCTTCTTTCTATTCGTAATCCAGAACATACATATTGGCGGGAAAGGAAAGTCTTGTCTAGCCCTAAATTTCTTGCTTTTACCTTTTCTCTTTCAATAGAATTAAAAAAAAACCCAAATCTATGATTGTAGCAGTGTAGGAGCTCACCAAGTAAGAAACTTCCTAAAGACCTTTTCCTGAAACTTATCATATTAGAAAATTTGCCTAGGTACTGAGAGGTTGTTATTTTCTTTGAGTCACATAGCTAAGTATGTGTCAAGAAGCTAAATTTGAACCCAGATCATTTTAACTCCAAGATACTGTCTATTCATTACACAATGTTATTTCTCTTTAATAGCTTCTTCTGATCTTTTTCCCCCCAATAACTGATTATCAACACACACACACACACACACACAAAAAAGAGGAAAAATTCAGGGAGATTTTAATTACATATCAAAGGCAGCATGACTTCATCTACAAATGTTAAGGTATTTTTTAGTTGTGTTTTAATTATTTTTTATTGTATTTGGGCTTTTCTTGGCAGAGATACTAGAATGATTTGTGATTTCATTCTCTAGCTCATTTTATAGATGAGGAACCTAAGGAAAACAGAGTTAAGCTGTTGAAGGTCATACCCCTAATAAGTATCTCAGCCAGATTTAAACACAAAAAAATTAGTCTTCCTGACTCCATATCCAACACTCTATCCACTGGCACACCTAGCTGCCCTTGCATGTATAGAAATGGCCTTTGAGCTATAAAACCCATCCAGGTTCAAGTCTCACCTTTGGCAAATACAAGCTCTGTGACTCTCAGAAGGCACTTAACCTCACATGCTCTAGGCAGCTATTGAAGACCACAAGTTACTGAGATGATGCCAACTAACACTGGTAGAAGTTTTCTGTGGCAATAAAAGTCCAGCATTTATACTGGGCATAAGTTGTATACTTGAGCTTTGCTAATATTGGCAGTCTCAGAATTCTGTAAAAAGGTCCATAAAATTAAATTCCCTCCTTTAAACTACGGGAGTGGGTTTGTCTAAGTTCATGTTGGGGTATAAAGACACTTTTCCCAACCTACTTTATAGAACAAACAGTAGCCCTTTCCCCCGCCCCCATGTAATTAAACAGATTTGTAAGGGATTTCAGATATAGGCTAGTCCAGTAGTATCAAATTCAAATAGAAACAGATCCTTCAGGTCAAATATTGACTTCAAAAACCAGAAATTTACATTATCTTTATTGAACTGAATTTGTATTTATTAAACATTTCTCAGTAATGTTTTAATTTGGTTTTGCTACATGCAGATTTGGGGAGTTTTACATGTGACTTGCAGCCTGAAGACTATCTAGTCACACTCAAACAAACCTTAGTTAGGAAAACTTCAAAAAAAAATTTAATGAACTGCCTTTGGTTGAAGACCTAAAAGTAACCAAAATAATGTGATTGTCCTTGGCTACCAATAGGTACTAGGCCAAGCCTTATATAGTCATTGATTGACTCAGATTGAATGGAAATAGTAATCATTTCTGCTTTGACCCTGAGGGTCTTCCCCTCCACGACTTTTATTCATTCATTTATTTAATTTTTTTTTTTTTGGATTAGGTGAAAGAAGATTCTTTGCCTCAGTTGCTGCCTAGTCCCAATTACTGAGTGGGTACAGGCTTTAAAAGGCTTGGTCTCCCATTTTATCCCATCATCTTGATCTATGACTGGACCCAGATGGCTTTGGAGGGGAAAGTAGGCAGGTGATCTTGCCCAGCCCTCCCTCCCTCAAATCCAATTCACTTGCATGTCATGGCATCCCCTCCCTAATGCCATGTACTTCTTAATGGGACCTTGAATTCTCCATTCACTCATTTCTTTGCTTTGGCCCTAATTTTTTCCAGTGGGGCCAAACAGAATATTCTTCCCCTTCTTCCAGACAATAGAATTTCAAATGTTTAAAGACAGCTACTACAATGTCCTCTCAGAGAAAAATCACTGTGCTACTAAGCTCACACTGTTGCCCTTCTTTTTAACCTTAAGCTTTTCTCTTCATTCTCCTTGTCTTCCCCATCACATGTCTGACTCTACTTCTATATCATTTTCTGACTTAAATGCCAGCAACACAAACATAAGGATAAAACCTATATACCACCCAAAAAACCAGAAACAGGATCGATGTGTATTTCTTGTATATCTATGTCTCGCCTGGAGCTCCTGGAAAAATCTAATGCTGTAACAATGAAAACCAATCCAAATGAAAACAAAACCTTCTGATTTATTGCCAATAGTAACTTTACTGCCCTCTGACTCTGTTTTAGTATGACAGAGAAGAAAAAAAAGTTTTTATCAGGAAAACCAAGTGAGGAAGGAGATGATAAATATTGCAAAAATGTCATTTCTGATGATAAGGACAAGTGAATTATACCATTGAAGTAAGGTCCCTAGAAACTTTGAATCTGTTTTTTTTCCTCCCAAACTATGAGATTGGAAGAATCAGAGAAAAAAAGGAAAAAAGGGGGAAAAAATCCTCAGAATAGGGGGTAAAAAGGAAACTCTTAAAGTTTATAGAGTAGTAAGTAACTTCAAGCCACATATTTCATAATTGGGAGAAACAAAGAAAGTTAGTGCATTAATGATTTAAAAAAAAGAAAGAAAAAGAATTCACTTCCACATATGCATTTTCTCAAACACCTAGAAAGTGTTGTAGTCCCAGCTTTGCCAGTTACTAGCTATTGAATGAAAGGTGAATCATTTCTTCTCTATTCCATGGTATTCCTCCCTATAATATAAGAGATTTGGAAAAGACTTAAGTAAAGGCTCTAAAGAAAAGTAGAAAGCATTCGAACAGAAATTAGATTTAAATCATATATCATAAACATCCATGAGCTTCAATAAAGTACTAGGAGTTAATATAAAATGTGTATCATATGATTACTAAGAGAGAAAAAAGTAGGTATATTTAACTTTTGAAGAAAGCTTGATGTACTCTTTTTCTTGACAGAAAATTGATGGGCTTGAGAGGCAAAATATGATATATTTCTTTTGTATTTGGCCTCTAAGAGAGTTTGTTTAGCTTACTGTATATTTGGTTCAAGGGTTTTGTTTTTGTTTTTATTTTTATTTTTCAGTGATGGAGGGAATGGGGATTTAGATAGAGAGACGGATAGATAGTTTAAAGGAGCTAAAACAATTTGTAAATAGAAAAAATTTTTTTAATGATTTATTTTATTTTATTTTATTTGCTGAGGCAATTGGAGTTAAGTGACTTGCCCAGGTTCACACAGCTAGGAAGTATTGTGTCTGAGGCAACATTTGAACTCAGGTCCTCCTGACTTCGGGGCTGGTGTTCTATTCACTGCACCAACTAGTGGCCCCCAAAAAATGAATTTTTAAAAAGAATGTTTTAAAAAATATAGACATATGTTCAAATTAATTCTCAGACACAAGATCTATGTGATGCTAAGCAAGCCACTTAACCCTATTTGCCTCAGTTTCTTCATCTATAAAAAGAGCCTAAAAAGGAAATAGCAAACCCCAAATGGAGTCGCGAAGTGTTGGTAATAAAACTGAACAACACATATGATATGCCAGAGGCAGGACTTACACCCAGGTCTTTCTGGCTCTATGGCCAGACTTCTTCCTATGTTTCCTGCTTCCAAAACAGAAATATTCAATTCTAATAGATGTCTTTGATAATTTTTTTAAAATATGCACTAATTTTTCTGAGCATTAGTTCATTAGCTCAATCTAAAATCTTAAATTATAATTCTTTTCTTATTTAAAAAAAAAACAAGTTTTTAATTTTACAAACAATTCAGATGTCATTTCTATAACTTTTACAATCCATACTATTCTCAATTGAGAATTCTCATCAAAACTAGTTGGAAAGCAGTGCAACAAAAATTCATAGAGCCAGTCTACTTCATGAAACGCTTGGTCTGCCTTGATTTTATGCTATTTCCAGAGTGAAAAGATTGCAAATATGTGGAAAATGTCATTTTTTTGGCCTCAGTGGTGGTTGTTAGCAAGTGATTTTTATTTATGACCTAAGGCACAGGTATCTTAGAGTAAATATTCCTTTTAATAACAAGGTTCAAAATATGGGAGAATTGCCAAAATAATGACAACAAAAACCTAATATGTGATCTTTTGGGAACACTACTTTTATTTACATCTAACAAACCTAATCTAAATAAAAAAATATAAAAATATCTATGACTAAGTCTACTTTTCTAAAAGGAATCAGTTCTATAGTATTCTTTTATAAAATAACTTGATTGTTTACAAAGAAATATGGTCTAGTATATTAAAAACTGAACTATAAACTTTCAGAGAATATTTTTAATAGAACTTTTAGAGCTGGGAAAATTTAACCTTCACACTTTAGAGAAGAGAAAATGAACTCATAGAACATATGGAATATCTTTAAAGAGTGGATATGGGAGAGAAATCAAATGTTGGCAAGGAATAAGCTCTATGAATTCATTGATACAAGGAACTCCAAGTGAGGAAAAAATATTGATTAATACAGATCAATATATGTTCTGTAATTTTTAATCTGGGGTGCTGAGAGTTTAAGTGACTTGTCTAGGGTCAGTCATTATGTGTCATTAGCCACATATATCTATAGGCAGGCCTTTTAAATTTGAGACCTACTCTTAATCCATTCCATCATGCTATCAACCAATGTCAAAGGCTAATAGATTTAGAGTTGAAAGAGAACTTAACATCCTATAGTTGAATAACATTTTCACGCTCTCTATTGACGTTTGCTTGCATCGTATTTCCTTTCTCAGATTTTTTTTCTTGTAGATATGATTGTTCTTGCACAGCAAGATAAGTGTGGAAATAGGTATACATATATTCGGCTTGTCAAAGTATTTTAATATAATTACCATGTAGTGGACTTCCTGCCATCTAGGGGAGGGGAGAGCATTGGGGTGGGGTGGGAGGGAAATTTGTAACAGAAAGCTTTGTAAGGGTCAATGTTTAAGAACTACCCATACATATGTTTTGCAAATAAAAAGCTTTAATTAAAAAAAAAAGAATTGATCCAAAAAAAAAAAAAAAAAGATCATATAGTTGAATACTTTCACTTTACAATGAAGCAACTGAGACTCTCAGAAATGTGTAGTGACTTGGTTAATGCCAGACAAGAGTATAGTAAGTTCACTTTTCCATAGCAGATTCTGTGGCTCAAAAATTGCCCATTTTTCCTTATCCAATAACTCCTTTCTTGCTGCCTACAAAGCCTCCTGGAACTCACCCATTCTTTTAGAAGCAGAAAAGAAAAAGGGAAAAAGCAAAACTTATCCTGACTTGTCTCTAGTTATCATCCTTCCTGCATGGATAGAGTCCTTGATGGAGAGTTAGGAAGACATAAATTCAAATCTTTGGAAACGTAATAGCTATACGGTGCTGGGCAAGTTTGCTAGTTTCCTTAATTATAAAAAGATCAAAAAATTTCTATGAGAACTGAATGAGTTTATATTTGTAAAAACACACAGCACAAAGATAGAGAAATGCTTATATTCTTCCCCTTTTGCCTTCTAGTAAAACTTCCTTGCTATTATCTTGTACATGACATTACATCTCACTGATCTGTGTTTTTTCATGGCTAGAACTTTCTTTCTTCACAATTTTCACATGTTGGAACACTTAGTGCTCTTCAAGTTGCAACTCTGTCTTCTTCAAGGATCCTCTTCTACTTTGGTTCTTAGAACTTATCTCCTTGAAATTACCTTGGACATTTAAAAAATACATAATATTTATCTGTGAACATGATGTTTTTCTCTCTCCTTCTCCCATAGTGGAATATGAGTTCCTCAAGGGCAGAGGCTATCTTGTTTTTTAAATTATTTGTATACCTATTGCCTAATAAAGTATCTGGCACATGATATGATTTGATAAATTGATTAATGTAGTTGATTAATATCTAATCTGCTACATTATAAACAGTAATTTTTAAAAATGAGTAGATCTGCACTGAAAAATTTTATCTAATAGGAAGATCTTTTGGAGAGTGAGACTTATTGAACAAAGGAAAAGACTACTACTTTATGTGAGACTTGATAAAGTGCTGTGCCTAAAGTCTGGAAAACTGGAATTCAAATCCAGCCTCAGGTACTTAATGACTGTGTGACCTTAAGCAAGCCACTTACCTCTATTTGACTGGATTTCCTCAACTATAAAGAGAGGATGATAATAGTAACTACCTTTCTGGGTTGTTTTGAGGATCAAATGAGACCTTTTTTGTAAAGTTCTTAACATAATGCTTGGGGCATAGTAGGTGATGTATAAAACCTTAATTCTTTCACCTTTCTCTTTTTATTGTAATTTTATCTTCCTGGATTATATCCAAAGGTATTTTATTAAGTAAACTACCATGGCAATCACTTAAATTTCTCATTTTCCATTTTTTCAATAAATTTTTGACTTTATCTCATCAATTTTACTCTGTTAAAAGGCTAGCTGTGCTTAATCAATGATCATGTCTTAAATCTACCCCTTTTCTTAATATCCAACTCCCTCACAAATATTAGTTTCATTTACTTGCATATCTCCCTCTCCCCACTTTGACTAGTTTCTATAATAACTTTCAGGTGAGATAGACACTATAATAAAATTGCAGTGATCAGATTGAGTGGCTTGGAGATGAGTACATAGAAGAGTTTAAAAAAATCTTTATATATTGATCTGCTGTATAGTATATATTTGAGTGGGGTAAGTCATTTCTCCCTTTTTTGGGGGGGCATTATGTATGGCTTAAAAGTTGCATGACTAAGTGTTTAGAATCATGAGTATTTTTCTTCTTTTCAGTGGAAGCAGGAATGATTATGTTTCCTTGAGTGTTTCTTCCCTTCCAAAACTCAAAGGCTGCTTAAATCTAGTTATGCTTCTTGTCCAGGAAAAAGGAAAAAAAAAGAGTGCAATTACTTGACTATAATCAATGGCTTTGAAAAAATGCTAGGAAGTTAAAATATGATGGTAAGTGGGTTTCTAATATTATCATAAAGATTAAAAAAAAGAAAGAAAAATCAAAAACCTATATAAACTTGAGGAAATTTTCCACAAATTTTTTGCCAACCTGCAGGAACCTTCACCTAAAATTAAAATGCAAAGTAAAAAAGAAAAGGTGAAAGAAGATGAATTCATTGTAATGGAAAGCACATTGGACTGAAGATAAGGGCATTTGGGTTATTAATCCCAGAGTTACTAAGTGACCTTGAGCAAGTCAATTGACAAGTCTGTGTTTTTCCACGAAAACTCCAAATCAGCAGCAAAAAAAGATCATGTCCTGTATTTCTTTTGTACCTCACTTCCCTTTCCATTGCAAGCAGGTAACAAACTTTTCTGTATCTAAGATATTTTCATTAAATAGGTGTATTGAATAAATATTGAAAATAAAGTCAAACTAAATAAAGTATGGAAAACAAGTATTACTACTCACATTTTACAGATTTAAAAAAAATTGAGACTGAAAAAAAAGTACATTGACTATAGTTAATTATTTAAGGAAGAAGTTGAACTCTTCTTCCTGATTCAAAATCCAATACTCTACCATATCATATACAATGTCTTAATTATTATTGGTTATTATAAGATTATGATTATAATTATTGGGCATCAGGCTGTTAATCCTAAAGTCATGAGTTCGGGCTTTTGGAAGGAAGATGGATTTGTTCTTTTACTCCCATGAACTAGACCATATTTTCAAATGTTAGCCACCAATTTATTTACCCTATGTTGAGAAACATGCACTAGCTAACAGGACGTGGGCCAAGTTTCATTTGAAATAAATTCCAATAATAATAGTTATTTAACTTTGAATTTACTATGTGACAGACAGTCACTATGCTAAGCATTTTTGTCATTTGAGCCTTAAGAACAATCCTGGGAGGTAATTACTATTACTACCCTTATTTGACAATAAAAATAAAACATATGTATTAATAATATTTAAAACAGAAGTCAAGTGACTTGCCCAGACTCATACAGCTCATGTTTGAGACCAGATTAAACTTTAGGCCTTTTGGATTCTGGGGCTAATATTCTTTTTGATCCTAAGGAATAAAATTTCCCAGGAGAGGTTATCTGTTATGGAAAGGATGAAGTCTTAAATCTTTGGATTGATTCCCATAGAATCTAACATTGCTAGGATGCAGAAGCTAATATGTTGCTTACAAAATATACAGAATCTATTCTGCAAAGAGCCTCAGAAGGCATCAAGTCCAAGCCAAACCAGAACAAAACTCTCTTCTACAACACTACCAATAAGTGATCCTTTCAGTGCTATTTACAGGTTCTCTAGTGCTAGAGAACTCAATAACTCCTGAACCAGTTCATACTACTTTCAAGCACTCCCATTAGATTACAAGTTCCTTCAGGGAAGGGACTGTCTTTTGCATCTTTTTTGTATCCCCACCACTAAGCAAAATACCTGGCACATAGTATTTGCTTAATAAATGTTGATTTATCGATTGATTGTTAAAATATTCTTCCTTAGGATTAAGGTACAATCTCTTTCCCTAAAATGTCCATTCAATGCTCCTGCTTCTGACAAAAAAAAAAATACTTCTGTCCATTAAATAGTTGGAACCAGAACTCGCTCGACACCCTCCTAAGTCTTCTTGTTTCGGTTTAAATAATGCCAGTTTTTTGTAGTTGTTGCTGTTTTGTTTTTGTTTTTGTTTTTTACAGATACTTATGTGACATTGTCTCCAACTTCATTCTATCCTATTCATTTTGTTTTGAACATGCTACAGCTTATTGATGTTTCTAAATTGGTAACTCTAAAATATGGTACCCAAAATTGAACACAATAATCCAGATGTGGTCTGAAGGGCTCTTTCAATCTTGAAAAACCCTGTATACACGTTACCCAATTAAGAATACATTCCACAACTCCCCTGGTCCTTGTAGGCTAAATGAGAACATAACTCTAGCCTCCATTTATATAGTGTGCATTTCACAGGAAGGGTCCCAGAGTCACTTAACAAAAGCTCATTCTCAACCACTATTAATGGCCTTGCCTCCGGCATACTCCACACCACAATTTCAGTAAGGAGTGGAAAAGAATCTGGCAATAACAATTCATTTCTGAACAGTCTGAAAGTCTACAGGGTGCTTTCTTCCAAATGAAAACACAAGGAGAATTTATGCAGATAGATATGTGATTTGTCATTACCTAATTGGAAACTTTCAGCATCTTGCTCTTAGGACCAGAGGATATAAGAAACTTGATTTAAGACTGATCTGAAAAGAAGATGTTGTCATCATTAATCTTTCTATGACCAAGGCATAGAATGACCTAGGAAACTTTCGTTGCAACAGCTTCATTTATTCTGTGTCAAGGAGGAAGTAGGGGGTTGGAGGAGACACATTTAAACTTGATGTAAGAAAAAAAAATTTCCATTGACTAGAAGTATTTGAAACATAAATGTAAACAGAATAGATTTCTACTTCCTCCATCCCTAGGTAAATCATTAAGCAATGCTCACTGATCATTGGAAAAAAATATTATATAAAATATTCTTATCTAGTTCTGGGACAAGAGGGCCATTGAGCTCCTCTTTCCACCTCCGAGATTGTGTGATTTGTAGGATCTATGCCATTAATTCAATTGATGGACAATAGAATTGGAAATAGAATCTCAGACAGGAAAAGTGATTTGCCCATGTTCATGCAGTGTTTCTGAGGCAGAGCTAAGACTATAGGCCTGGTCTTCTGATTGCCAGGACCTCTGTACATCAGTTTATACAGGTCCATTGCTTAACATGTATCCAATATTTGGCATATTCCTGTGCCATAAAAGTAAATCTTGATGGTTCAAAATAAAATTTTTCTTTCTAGTGTCTTCTTTGTGGGTTGTAATGATTATCCCAATTATTTCCTCCAAAGATATAACAGATAATACAAAACCAAATTCTATAGCTATCATAATATTAATTATATCTTATAGATGAGGTGAAAAAAGGCAGAAACTTGGAAAAAATAAATAAATGCTTATATCAAGAGTAATCTTCAACCATTACCTCCAAGAAGTAGATTTTAGCACCAAAACAAATAAAATGATAAAAGATAAAAATAATTGAATGTTAAAAACATTTTTGTTCTATAAATAATAAATTGATCTTATACATAAATTCAAAACCACAATTCATCAGAAAAACGTATTTGGGGATTTGTAAGGTTTCATAAAATTTGTCACTTGAAAATAAAAGCAGAAAATGCATTTCCTGGGGCAGGAAGGTCTGTTTCTAAATTGCTAGATGGCTAATTGGTGATTTAAATGGCAATGATAATTGATGATTACTTTTTAAAAATGCCTACAGCCCAAATGAACAACAGCAGGCTGTACACAAAGCAGTTTATCACAAGTACATATCTCAGAGCTTTCTGTGGAGAAACTAGGGTAAGAAAAATAGTTCTGGGCATTTATGAACACTACACTGAGAGTGCCATAGGTCTAGTCTCCAAAACACACTAATACATATATTCATCCATACATCATTTACCAATGCTTTTTTTTGTCTCTTACTTGACTAACAATAATGAATAAATAAGTTATTATTTGTTTTAAATTTTAATAGTCTTTTAAATTATTAAACATATGCTTTGAATAGAATAAGCTCTACAAAGCTTACAAGTACACTTCATCATTGTCTCCAGAAACTCATCTTTCTGCAAGATGACATTAACTCTGAAAATCGTGCTTCCTCAGACCCCCTGCCTCCCTCTGGTTGTTGCTCATTCTTCCTTTTAAAGAGGTCTGTCAGTTACTCTCAACCTGATTTAGTTTGTCTGCTGAGACAGGTTTTATGAGGATATGGCCATTAAACACATTATAATATCTTGAAATTATGAGTGAAAGTTGAGTTCAAGGTAGACACCAAAGGTAGATGAGTAGTTATGAAAGGGACTCAGAAGCCCTCACACTACAGGTGCTGGTCTTCCCTGAACATTTCATATTCCTTCCTCTGATAAGAAAGTTTGGAAGATGGACATCAAGGAACTGCTCCTAAATTCATTTTCCACCTGGCTGTACTCCTAAGGACTTCATCATAGCCTCACACTCACCTGATACTAAGTACTCATTATTCTCTCTACCTTCCCCACTATGGGTTAAAGGCCCAGAGATGGATAAAGTATGATTCAAATATGTTTTGTCCCTTAAAAAAAACTTATTTTCAACCAGCAGTGTGAGTCAGAAAATCAGATGGGGTATATTTGAGAGCACCTTCAACTTGTAGTGAGACAATTTGGGTTTAATCCCAAGGTTGCCACTTCCTGGTTATGAAAACTTGTAAAAAATCATTTTACTTCCTTGCCCCTTTTCAGTCTCAAATAGGCATGATGATGATACTTGTTCTATCTGTCTTAGAAGTTCAAATGTGAAGTTCAAGTGAGATATAATGGATTCAAAGTGTTTTGTCAACCATAAAGCACCATGTAAATGCAATTCATCACTTGCCATATAACTACTAAAAATTAATGCATCATGAGTCTGAAGTGCTTTTCTCATAGCAGGAGTATGAATGCTTATGGAGTCCATATTCGCTCTTCCCTTACACATCTCTTCATTCTAAGCTTGAGTTCTCTTTTCTGTTGAAATTTCTTATATTCTATTAATTTCCTCAATAATCAGCTAATAGTTGCCTATAAAATAGAGCTGGAGAATGCCAGAGCTCCTAAGAACCTGAGGAATCATCTCTTCCCAATGCAAAATTTAGTAAGGGAGGAAAGTGAAACAGAGAGGGAACATAACTAATGGAAGGTTACACTATAATAAATTGCATCACTGAGACTTGAACTAAACTCAAGGCTCTTTCCATTACCTTACTTGCCTTGTAGTTACTTAATTGTTCCAGAATCAAAGCCTCCCTTCAAACTTGGCTGAAATATCAGTAAACTCATTTTAAATTAAACTGAAGGAAAACAATCTAATAATGTTATGTTCCTCCCCTAGAGCAAAAATAATTAGGAAAGAAATATGCATGCATTAATGGAAAACATACACATAGAATGGGAGCTATACAATAGTCTGAGAAGAATTATGAGCTATGTCCAGCATACATTGGATAAAGGGAAGAGTTAAACAAAAATTAATGGTTGGTCATACCTATCAAAGGAGTTTCTAGTAAAAAAAAAAAGAAACAAACAAACAAACAAACAAACAAAGAAAAATTGTATGTTAGAGGGAATGTAGCAAAACTGGGACATTAGCACATTGCTGATGGAGTTGTGAACTGATCCAACTATTCAGGAAACCAAATTTGAACTATGTCCAAAGGGTTGAAAACAGTGCATACTCCTTGATACAACAAAACCACTAATAAGTCTATAGCCCAAAAACACCCAAAAAATGGGAAAGGACCTATTTGTACAAAAAATACTTATAGCAGTGTTTTTGTGAGGGCTAAGAATTGGAAATCAAAGGGATGCCCATCAACTGAGGGGATGCCCATCAACTGAGGAGTGATTACATAAGCTGTGGTATGTAATTTTAATGGACTATTATTGTGCTATAAGAAAGGGCAAACAAGATGATTTTAGAAAAACCTGGAAAGACTTACATGAAGTGATACATAATGAAATAAACAGGAGAATATTGTACATAGAAATAATAATACTGCTCAATGAATTGTGAATGATTTGGCTATTCTCAGGAATACAATGATCTAACACAATCTCAAAGGACTACAGATGAGGCATACTAAACACTTCCATAGAAAGAAATGTTATGATTACATACAGATCAAGGCATGCTCTTTTTCACTTTCTTTTTTCTTTTATTCTAGTTTTCTTTTACAAAATGACTAATATAAAAATGCTTTATATAATTATATATGCACAACTTTTATATCTTATTACTTACTATCTTGGAGGGGGGAAGGGAGAAAGGAATAAGGCAGGAAGGGCTAGAATTTGGAAGTCAAAACTGTAAATAAAAATGTTTTAAAAATTAAAAAAAAATATTAGTGGTTAGGCAACTGACCCCAAGCGGTCTTCTACTTTTTTACTTTACTGTTTTGAATTGGTGTTGGAAGTTTCCTATAAAAGTTCATTGCAACGAGTTATAGTGGGAAAATGTGAAAATTCCCTCAAAGCCAAATATGTCATTTTATTTACTTTCCCAGGTCATCAGTAGCATGGTTCTTGCCATTAAAGCAAACTCTCAGGAGCTGACAACATAATTGAAAACCTAACACTAATCTAGTCAAAACATCTTATTTTTATAAGCAGAAGCCAAAACTGTCAGGGTTTATGCTTCTCCAAAGACATTTCTACATAAATGAATAAATTTGACTATTATAAAATGAAATATATTCCACTAGTTATCTATCATTTTACCTTATATCCTATCTTATATTAGGGCCTTCTTATATCATGCGACTACTACAAAATCTAATGCAATTTCAAAAGGCATAAATAGGAATATGGAGCCTTAAACAAGGTATATAGAGAGAATGAGGAATATATTCTCTGCAGTGGTAAGGGCACATCAGAACATTATGCTCATCTGTAGCTTAGGAATTTAGATAGGACTTTGACCAACAGAAGGATATGTAAGAGTATATAATAGGGCAAGGGAATTAAAAACTATTTTATATGATAAATGTTGAAGAAATCAATATTAGCCTTGAAAAAAAAGGTCCTTAAAGGGGTGCACATCAAATTGTACTCTCAAATAATCAATCTTTAAGTATGTGAAGGATGATCATGACGAAGAAGAAAGAAACTACTCATATAGGCTGTACTGGGGCAAAATGGAAGTCAATGGATCAAAGTTAAAGGAAAGTAGATTCGAACTCAGTGTAGAGAAGACCTCAGCAGAATGTGTTGCCTTGGAAGAGAGGTTGCCATTACTGGAAGTATTTAAGAAAGAAAGATTGAATGCCTTTTAATTTGGCTGTCCCACTAGTCCAGAATGTTTTAGATTTAAACAAAAGTGGAGAGTCATGATGCTGGGAAAGTCCCTGTTCTCTGTCCTTGTCAGCCCTCATTCTAGAAACCACAGTTTAAAAGGACACTGATAAACTGAAGAGTGTTCAGAGGAGGGGAAGGATGATGGTAAAGAGTCTTGGGGTCCTGTCATATGAGGATCATTTGATCGGTAATGTTTATGGAGTTGGAGGGAGGCAGAGAGGAAGCAAGAGATGCTTTTGAGTGTTTGTCATACATAAGAGGGATTGGATTTCTATTGTTTAGGCCCAGGGACCAGAACCACAAGCAGTGGGTGAGAGTTGTAAAGAAATCAATTTATTCTAGATGTGAGGGAAAATGCCCTAATGATTCCATTCATACAAAGGGCAATGAGCTGCTTCAAAAGGTGATTGAGCCGGCCTCCCTTGGAGGGCTTCAATCAGAGACTAGATAATCACATAACAGGAGAGTGCCATAGGGATGGTTCCTTTGGTGTATGGCTCTGTGGAATAGATGGCTGCTGGGACTGCTTTCAGCTCAAATTCTGGGTTTCTGAGACTTGTAAGCAAAGATTCCTTCTAAAGCTAAAATTCTCTTTGTTTCCACGTCAACATGATCAGATTTGAATTTGAAAGTTCATATAGTCTAACACTAAGAGTATCAAGGACTTTTTGAGGGAAGGGTTGGAGGGAGAGGAGGGAAAGGCAATAAGGTAAAGGCAATAAGGTTTACATGTTTTGCCCATGGTCATATAGCCAGTGTCAGAGGCTGGAGTTAAACTCAGATCCTTCCAACTCTAGGGTCAGTACTCTATTTCACTTTACCACCTTCCTGCCTCTGGTCAGAGACTTTAAATAACCTGATATAAGTCATGTATTTAGTGAGCAAGAGTTTGGATGCAACCCTAGGCCTTCTGGTTTAACATATAGCACTCTCTTATCTGGGTTGTGCTAATAGTTCAAAATTAAGTATTCACTAACTACATATAAATCTCTGTTCCCTGAAATTATATGAGACAAAAGAGAGCAATAAGATTTAATCTGTTTATAAAATTTATAAAATATGGGTACTGCACTAACTAACTTCTAAGGTCTCTTCCAATTCTAAAATTATGATTTATCTCTTTCCTTTATAGAAGACTAATGGCATCATATAGGAAGAAGCTATTTTTTAGTTATTTCTGTCATGTCTGATTCTTCATGACCCCATTACGAATTTTCTTGACAAAGGTACTGAGATGGTTTGCCATTTCCTTCTCTAACTCATGTTACAGAAGAGGAAACTGAGGCAAACATAATTACATGACTTGTGTAGGATCACACATTTAGTAAATGTCTGAGGCTAGGTTCTCCCTGATTCACTGTGTCACCTACCTGTCCAAAATAAGAAAGTCTGAGTTCAAACGTCACCTCTGATATGCCTACCACCTATGTAATGATGGACAAGTTAATATCTCAGGGTCTCATTTTCCTCATATTTAAAGGAAGACAGCTGGACCCAAAGGCCTTTGAATTCATTTTTAGCTTGAATTCTATGATCCTCTGATCCACTTGTTTTTTTTCTTAATAAATGCACTCATTAATTCTTAGCTTCCTTCAAGTTTCATTTTAGACTCTACTTCCCAAGGAACACCATTCCTTATGCTCCCCAGTTGTTATTCTTCTTTCATTCCTCAGATGAGCTTATATTTCTTACCTTTGTAAATGCCATACTTCCCCAGCAGAGGTAAGCTCCTTGTTTGGCATTTTTTTTTTTGCATTTCCAGAATATAGGACAGTGCACTGTACTTAGCAAATGCTTAATAAATGCTTGATGGTTCTAGTTGTGAAAGCTTGAACCCTTTTCCCTCTTTGGTCCTCTAAGTCAGTTCATTTGAGGAAGGGAGAAATAAAAGTGGAGAATCCAGATGGCAATTAATAAGAAACACAATACTTTGATCGTTGTCACTTGTTTATGCTACTGCTAATTTAATTTTTTCATTGCTTATCTTTTAGATAGAAAGAAATTAGACCTGTACCACTAACTCCACAGGCTTTGTGACTAAGAGACTCTGAAAAAAACATTGCTTGGAAGTAGTTAATTTGCATCATGCTGATTTTATAATCCTTTCTGGGCTAGAGGTGAGGCTTATTAAAGTACACAAATTTAAGTAAAAACTAGTAGTGCCAGATTGTGAGTAACCACTGCTATTAGAGACTCTCTAAGAATTTTAACCACAATCCTAAAAAACCAGGAATAATGACTTAACAGTAAGAAAAGCAGTACCTCTCTACTCTGTGCTACACTTTCAAAGAAACATGATCTCCAGAGCATTCCCTGATGGAATTAAAACCACTCTCTGAAGACAGAGAAAATCACTGAGGAACACAATATCTGAAGATTGTGGGGAAAAGCACTGGATCCATAATGTACTCTGTTTTTCTGCTCAGGCTTTTACCAACAATAAAAACTGAGGGAAATTGCATGACAAGGAATTTGCAAAGCAGTAAACTTTGTCAGAGGCATGAAGAGTTACCATCTGGTGTCAGCCTGGATTTATAAGTAAACTCAGAAATGTTTTTAAAAGCTTGAAAATCACTATACAAATTCAGAGAAAATTTCCCACCCATCTCCCCCACTCCTAGCAACTACATAAATCTATAAAAGCATATAGTGAAATGTTCCTGTGAAGTATTAGGGAAGAAATAACATGCCAAAGGCACCTCATAATTCTCACCTCCTCATCCTCTTCCTACTTGCTACCCACCCCTACTAAAGAGGAAGGAAGCTTTTGGATGATTATCACTGGATTCAGAGTTAGAGAATGTGAAGTTTAATTCTGGCTCTATCATTCACTGCCTCTGACTTCCAAAGCTCAGTCTTCTCTTCCATAAAGTAAAAAAAGGTTATACTTGATGACTTCTACAATTCCTTCCATCACCAAAATTATGATCACTTACACAATAAGCCAAGCTTTTCCAACAGTAATTTAGTCCAAAGACTAATAAATACATAGCAAATTGTCACTTTTCCTGGGAATTTTCAGTAGCACTATAAAAATGTCTGATACACATCAAGAAATAGTTTAATTTGAATGTGCATTACACAATTGAAGAATAAGAACATTTAAATTCCCACTTACATGTTCCTGCCTTTCTTACTTATATGTGTTCTGGATAAAAGTTTTTTTGGATAGAGAAGATTTTCTCATACAGATTCTTGAGAGAAAGTTTCAATGCACAAAAGTGAATTAAACCAAGTATAGTGTTGACTAAAAAAATACTACACTTATTTCTTATCAATTATCTAAATTTCTTCCTAAGTGACTCTCAGTAACACAACACTCAATATGTGACTTGCACATTATGGACTCAAAGAGTTTTACTTGATTTATTGTTGATGATAGGATTAAGATAATACATAGGAATAATGATCTGTGCAAATGATATTAGTCTGAAATTATAACATTATGAACTAAACACAAATATTTAAAGCATTTGTAATCTAATTCAATGCTTCTAAAACTTTATTTATAACTTACTACTATACTTCTTTAAGATAAAACTATTATATAAATAAAAAATTGGCAATATAAAATTTTAAGTTGACAATATCTTCAGTCATTGAAATTATCTTTTAATTATATATGTACATATGTGTATATATATATATATGCATTACATATATAAACAGAATACTAAAGACATCTTATTAAAAGACTTACTATAATATACTTAAATACTAAAAATAATATTATTAGAAATAGCAGTGGAATTAGAGTTGAGATTTAAGAGTTTGAGTTGGTTTTGAATATTAAGCTCTGATTTAACCTCACTAACTTCATCTATATACTAATTATTTAAAGAATTGTAATTTTATTAGCATAGGTTTGGTAATTGGATCCATCCATTTAGGTCATAACCAGCCTATAATTTAATGGGGGTATAGCAGGGATATGTATAGGGATGGGGAAGTAATAAAACAGGAATATTACATGGAAATGGGATGGGAATGAGTATGGAGATGGAAGACAGAGAGAGAGATTGGACTTGTGATTTAATGAGTGTAAAAAATCTCTCTAATGGTAAAAGTTGACACTTCTGCAAATTAGTCTTAGAAATTTGCTGGGGCACACAGAGGTCATGAGTATTGACTAACAATCATAACTCAAGAGTAGATAACTCTATAATATTATCTAAAGTGCATAAAGATTAAGCTTCTTGCCCAGAATAACACATATAATTAAGTGTAAGAGGTAGGACTTAAGTGCAAGTAGCTCTCACTCTAAGCTTAGGGTGTATTAATTGTTTAATAGGGATGTTATTTGTAAAGATCTTAGGAAACATGACATAAATACAATTTATTATTATTATTATTAGTAGTAGTAGTATTATTATGGGGTTGATTTGTTTATTTTAGGAAGACCACTATCTATTTAAGACTTAGTTATATATAGATGTCATATAGTATATGTTTAGTGAATAAATGAAACTTTTTGAAAAAAATAATAATTTATTCCTTGGACTGTGTTTATTTTTAATAAGAGGTGTTCCCATCTTATTAGGACAAAAGAAAAACTTTCCACATAGAAAGTACTGTACCTTTGAACAGGGTCAGTCCATGTAAGTTTCCTTTGATTTTAGTCAGTTTCAGTTCCATCTGTCAACCTTCTACACATGCCGTTTTGAAAAGTGAAAGTAAGGATTCCACCTTACAGAGCTCACAGGCTGCCACTAAAGTGACCCCTAAAGTGATTAATACACAAGAAAATACACTTTACAGTTGTCCATATGAATTAAATTTTGAACAGATACTTTTTAAGGGATTTGAATGGCTTTCTAACCTCTAACTGATGGTATTTCTATGTTCTGCAGGTTATGAAGGGCAGCATTTCCTTATTGGATGTGATTATGACTGAAATAACTTGGAATAACCTCTATATCAGATCAAATAATATCACTTTTAAGCAAAGACTGGTTCAAGAAAATTGTGTCTACATATGATTTTATACCTCCAATGTGCACTTGGCTTAAACATTCAGAAGTATACTGTAAAGAAACATTGATTATTATAGCATAATTTGTAAAATGGTATCTAATTTACTTAGTAAAACCATTTATTTTGCTAGTGAAACAAGACAAGAAATTAGCAATCTTAAAATGAATTGGGTACAAGTGTTGGAAATGGTGTTTAGAAGAAATGGAATAGCTATATTAGGAGTACAGATTTTGAATTGGAAATCTTGAAAGGTCATATAAGCCAACTCTCTCATTTGTAGATGAAGAAAATGAGAAAATAAAGTGATTTGCTTGAGGTGAAAAAGGTGTGGTTCAGATCTAAACCCAAATTCTCTGACTCCTAATCCAATGCGTTTTCCATCATGCCAAATTTTTGTTTTGACAATCTATTTGTGAGTTTGCAGGGTTTTCATTTTTACCTAGAGTGATAAGGGATGCTTCTATCAATTAATTATGTCATTTTTTTTAATATTTTAAATATCCCCAAAAGTAAAAAAAAATATAAAACTAACAAACATTCAACAATAACAATAAAGCAAAGCACAGAATTCTGTTTCTGAAGAAAACACTCAATTATCAAAATGAAGGATCTTTCCAAACAGCTTTTAATCATTTTCCCAATTTAGATATATATGTAATGCACACAAAGGCACACAAAGATATATAATAATTTGTTTTGACTTACCTCATGGTGTACTAAAGATAAGAAAATATCCTTTTATAACTCAAAATGATTAACTATAAGTTGTTGTATAAAACACAAACTGAATTAAATTTCAAATTTGTAACATAAAATACACTGTGACATCATTAAACCTGGAACCACTGATTTAGACCTGCTTGTTATTGAAGGATTGGTAAGTGTGAAAAAATATTTTGGAATATGATCAAGATAAAGAAAATCAAAACCAAGGGATAGTACCTAACCTTGTTGAGATATTCCTTTCTCCATTTTTTGTGTACTCTTAGCTTCAAGGTCAAAGAATATCATGCATCAAGACAGGAAATATGAGACATTGACCAAAATGTCAGTATGTGTGAAATATATATGGTGGTGATGGAACCCAAGTGAATGCTAAGGGACTTAAAATTATTCCATTAAAAAATTTCTCTAGGCATCATCAGCATCCCTGAAAGTTAATTTTGGGAACACTGAATACATCCTTTATCTTTGAAGGTCTGTCTCAGGTCAAAATATAGGGTAGGTATAAGTTAAGAAGACCATTTCTGCCCTAGTCTACAGACTACTTGAACATACCAAATAACTTTAAACAACCTAGCATCTGACCTCACTATTAATTTCTTTATATAGTACAAAAATTGGACCACTCTTTTGAGTCACAAGAATGAGGGAAAATTACCTGGAACATTTCTTCCATATCTATCAGACTATGGGAATTTGACAGTCTCTTCTCCCCTAATAGATCTAGCACTTTAGTTTATCTCCTAATTCACCGATCATGCAATTACTGCATATCATATATAGTG
Organism: Myrmecobius fasciatus; assembly: GCA_023553655.1. Lineage (NCBI taxonomy): Eukaryota > Metazoa > Chordata > Mammalia > Dasyuromorphia > Myrmecobiidae > Myrmecobius > Myrmecobius fasciatus. Next base: position 348,614 of record JAJPUD010000070.1, read on the forward strand.
ACTTTATCTCCCCTAACACCTAACATAGTGTTCTTTATGTAGAAGGCACTTAATAAATGTATATCAATCTAAGTGTATATTCAAATCAAAGTAATAAAGTTGAAATGAAACAAAACATTGGAATTAAACACAGCTTTAAAACTTCCATTAGTTAAATTTATTTTAAATGAATTGTCATCTCAATAGATGATAAAGAACTTGACTTGGTAACAGAAAAACCTGGGTTTGGATGCCACCAATAATAGAGAATTGCCAGGAGGAAGTCCACAGAATATAAGGAAAGAACTCATAGCTGGTGTGAGTAGGGTGGCTTCCTATAGAAGCTGAAATTTGAACTGGATCTTGAAAGAAGCCAAAAATTTCAAGAGCATTCCTAGGCACAGAAGACAGCCAATGAAAAAGCACAGAGATAGAAGATGGAATGTTGTGAGAGAGGAATAGCCAGCAAGCCAGTATCATGGCAAAAAAAAGTAAAATATGAGAAGTCTAGAAAGAAGGAAGAGACAATATTCAACATCCCACATTTCATTATCTGACATTTGTAATGCCATCATCTCCTTAAATACCATGGAAAGAACTCTTGTACAGAGTCTTGTATTCTACTCTAGATTTTTCAAATAATTATCTGTGTGACCTTAGGTAAATCACTTCCCCTAGTGGAGATGCTGAGGGTTTTTTTTTGTTTTGTTTTGTTTTTTTGTAAGTGGAATTTCTAAAATGATCTTCACATTTCCTCCCAGATCAAAATTCTATAATAATCTTCCAAAGAGCTGTTTTTCCTCTCCTCTGGGCTAAACACCAGCCAAAAAAGTAGTGGGAAAAGATGTACCAAGTCACCCAACTTGAGCTGAAGCAATAGCAGGGATTAATATAGCAAGCCTGGCTCAAGGTGATTATGAATATACCTCCTCTCCCCCAGATAACATGATTGTTCCCTTGATAAAGGGAAGGTCTATTTGACTATAACAGAGAATGAAGTTATTTACCAACAATTTTTCCTCTATGTGCTATCCTGCCAATTCAGGTCTCAAAGGTCCAATCCTTCACATTCACATAAACAGAACTTCCTTCCAATTTAAAAATAGCCTTAAACTATTTTAAGTATAGTAATCATGGAATGGAATAAGGATGTGGTACTCAGGGTTACAAAGGGAAGAAAGTAGGTTTCAAAGAGCTAAGCTAAAGACCTGGGTTTGCTTTTTAAACTATTCATTAATCCAATGAATACCATTAGTATTCCTGCTGACTGAGGAGCAAAGGCTGAAACTCTGGCTTGTCTATTTAGATGAGCAGCTGTCCAGCAAATGCTCAATGTGTCTGCCATTATCACATGGTCAAGGATACCTTAGATAAATATACAGAGTGCTGTATAGAAGTTGGAGTATGAGACTGAAAATCAGAAAGACTTGGGTTTGAATTTTATCTAAAATTAAGTTGTATAACCCTAAGTAAACTTCTGATCCTTAGTCAGTGATTACATAGTTAGATAGATAGATGGATAGGTAGATAGATCAATAGGTAGATATATTTGTGTATATATATATATATATATATATATATATGCATATATGTATATATGTGTCTGTGTGTGTGTATGTGTATTTAAAGATAACTACCATGAGTACTCACTATGCTAAGTGCTAGGGACACAAAGAAACTGTCAGTGTTCTCAAGGAGCTCACAATCTAATGGAGGAATAAACAAGTAAATAAATATGTACAAATAAATTGTATATAGGATAAATAGGAAATTGTTGAGAGCAAGGGTACTAGAATTGGGAAAGACTTACTACAGAAGGTGAGATTTTAGGTGGTATTTAAAGGGAACCAGGGAAGTAAGTAGGGAGAAATGCCCAGAACCAAAATTTCATGGCTGGCATTAAAGTGTAAGACCAAAAGGTAAGAAGGGACCAGGATATCAAGGGCATAGTTTCCTCATTTGACAAATGAATAATATCACCTTCTGCACAGAGTTGCTACAATGAATGAATGTGATAAATGCATCTGAAGAAACCTGCAAACTTTCAAGTGCTATATTTCCATCCTTTATTATTATTATTGTAAGGAATTAGAAGCCTCATTCCACAAATACTATAGCATTTGCCAGTTTTTCCTAATCCCTTATGCCATTGTGAGTTCCTCTTTGAGCCATGTCCAACATTTCCTTCCATCCTGTTATTTCCTTACTCTTTCTTTCTTACTATCTTCTTCCCAGTCTCCTTGCCCCGACTTGTATCACATCTCCTATACTGAAGGGACAATAATCATAGGAGCATAATGATTAGAGTGTCTATTACATATCTAAATAGAAATACCCTCTATTACATTCCAACAAATAGCTATCCACCCATCAGTAATGGATCACTCACAACCAACTATGGTGGTCCATTCCACTTTTTGACATTGTTAGGCAGTTTTTCCTTAGACTAAAGCTTCTTTTCAAATCTTCTCCTATTCCTATATAAACTTAACATTTAGCCTTAAATCTGCCTTTCTACAACTTCTATCATTTTTCACCAGCAACAAGTCAAGGATATTTCTGGGGAAGCAAGGAGATTTTGAAGCTTAGTTGATCATAATATTTAAACATTTTTGTAATTACTTTTACATAAAATATTTCTCACAATCTTCCCAGAAACCCTGTGAAATGGGAGAGAAGTGTCATCATCCCACAGTAGAATGGCCTATCTCAAGATGGGGTAAGCCTCCTTGCAGATCTTCAAGCAGAGATTCAATAAAGAGTTGTCAGGTGTGCTATCCTGAGGATTTCTTGCATATATGAATTGACTAGAAGTCTACTATAGTCCTTTCTTAATCTCAAATTATCTAATTCAATGATGGTCATTTCAGGAAATTCAAGTAATTGTCCAACTTCCCACATCTTGAAAACCTAAGACTTGACTGAAAATATTCTGACTCCAAATCCAATGTTCTTTCTATTCAACATGCTATGTTATGATTAATTTTGAAACTCACAAATGAAAATTAGCTAATTTCTTGGCTTTGGCCACCAATTCACCAGCTGACCTTTTGAAGGTCTCATTGTGATATCAGATGAAAGTTTTTGAATATTTAGGACTTCACATTGGTTCAAAACTTTGAAGGAAATCACTAGATATTATGCATCCTTAATTCTCAAAAATATACATGTATATATATATATATGTGTGTATATATATATATATTCCTTTCATTAGAATGTAAGCTGATTGAAGGGTCTGTCTTAATTTTGTATCTGTATGTTCAGCACTTATGACTGCCATATATAAAATGCTTAATAATTTATATTAATTCATTAAATGTTATTAGCAAAACTCATTATTAGATCATATGGCTTGTAACATATAATCTATACAGCCTGGTAAAATTCAGAGTTTTGAATTTATTATCTATTGTTACCTAGTTTTAGCTCAGAAGCCATTGAGTTCTAGGTCAGCCAACAAGGGAACCCGCCTATTCTGCCAAGGAACCCTATAGTTAGATGATATGTGCCTCACCATTTATTTTAACAAGTGAAGTGCCAGATTTTGTAGAAACTGGTTGTTGCTTAGCAACCTGCCCACACTGTGTTTCAGACTTGCTACCTTAAATATCCCTCTGCAGCAGGAGATTTTTCAAAAGTTTCATTATGGATTTTCAGAATGTATTTCCTAAGGCTGCTAAATGACAACACAGCTGCTGGTGGGCGCTTCATGCCATCACCGACTGGCACCTTGACTTCAGAGTTGTTAGATACCATAGTGATGAGGGCACTCCAAGAAGTATCCTTTGGGATGACCCTTTAGAAGGAAAGAATTTTGCAGGCACAAATGAGCTAAGAGGGGAATAAGTGAGCACACATGGGGCCAGAACCAGCTAAAGGAAATATTTGTTTTGGGATGAGGTGTAGAATAAGAGAATATGCAGAAGAGAGTGGGAGTGTAAAGAATGATAATGTGAACTTATAGGAATATCTCTCCAAATTTGTACCATCTTAGCATGGGATTTTAGAGTAGAAAGGGGTTTCAGAGATCATCTAGTCCAAAATCCTCATTCGGAAAATGAAAAAATTTAGACCTCCATAGGTAAGATGACCTGCCTAGGGACATATTGATTATGTCAGAGCTGGGATTTGATTCAAGGTCCTCTAACAACAAACCCAGTATTCATTCTGCTACAACATGCTGCCTCCCATCACATCTTTCTGTGTGTGAATGTATACACATGCATATATATATACACGCATATATACATATATGTAGTTATATACTTGTTATGAATAATGATGAAATTATAATTGGTCAAATATGAAAAAGGAGAAGCATTGCCTTTGAGAGCTTCACAGATGCTCTCAACAGTTTTGCATCCAGTGCAATCTCCAAAAGGGTTGGACTCTGATTATGCCTTCCTTACTTGGAAAAAACAGTACGAGCAGGTTGTAAATGTCATTCGTGTCTGGTCCATTGAATACTGCAGAGATTTCTGGGAAAATAAAGAGTGTGCACTGCATTATACAGTGATATAAATGCAAACCATAGAGGATAGAAATTTGAATGTGTTCCATTTTAAGCTATAGACTGCTCCCTATGCCAGTATAATCATCTACATACAACTAACTCCAAACAGTCACATTTCCATTGGCAAGAAACATTCTGTGTTGGGTTGGTGCATTATTACATTTTTTTTCTGCCTCCTATTAACTCTCATCCCACTGATTCATGACACACTCTGGGATTAATCTGGGGCTGTATCAGTGGGCTGGAGAAGAAGTTAGGGCTGATGCAAGAACTACTCAAGGAACAATTGAAATCACCATAAAAATTCACTGAGAAATCCTGGGAGAGGCTATACTCCTCAAATAGAAAATAGACTTAGTTGGAAGGTACTTCTGTTTTTAAAATAAAATTATGTCACTTTATGCAGATATTCAGTGAAGGTATGGTACTTTTGTTTATCACTCCTAAGACATTTAAAGATTGACATAAGGTTAAAAGGCAAAATGTCATCATTTAACCCTTTTAGGAATGGATAAAATTATCTTTAGAAGCAGTAGAGGAACAAGATTTAGAGTAAAAAAAAGATCTGCTTTTAAATCTTAGCTACATGTAATATAATGGTTTTGTGATCCTTGCCAACTCTCTGAGACCATAAAATGCAATGGTACGAGCTACCTCATCCAAGAATTCTTTACCAGAATGAAATCACAGGTGTGGGTCTTATTACTATCTAAAATCACCTTGAAGTAATTAATTTCCTGTAGAAAAAAAAATGGTGTTTCTTATAGTTTTCCTTGAAAGACAAGAAAGAAGGAGGGTCTGCTTTCACCATGCAATGGGACTGAGGATGAAGCACACTATTACTTAAAGTCGATCTATATTATAATGCCAGTAGGTTTTAAGCTGTTTTAAGCGTAGGATATATCACAGCAATGTACAAGGCAATTTAGAACAATTACAGTCATTCAAGTGAAAGAGAATACCAAAGCAAGGCAAACAGTAGTCACAGTCAGCTCAAAGATCTCCTCTAAGGCTTCAATTTCCCAAATCTACTAGAAAGAGATGACAAAGCATCCAGGTGCAGCCACACATATTCTTTACTCCGCTACAAAATGTGCTCTTTAGAAGATGGTTTAAAAATCTATTGATTTATTTAATAATCATTTGTCTGGCTTTTAAACAAAGCTATAAAATTTACCACACCTCTGAAAGAAAAAGTATAAAGTAATGGAAAGAATATTGGTTGAGGAAGAAATAGAATAATCATTTATATAGTCCCTATCATGTGCTACATACTACTATAATCATTTAAAAATATAAATACTATCTCATTTATTACTCACAATAATACTGTGAAGGAGGTGATATTATCCCCATTTTACAGTTGAGAAAACTAAGACAATTAGAAGTAATAAATAACTTGTTCACACACGGCTGATAAGTATGTGAGACTGAATGTTGGACTTGTTGGACTTGAAATCAAGTCTTTTGTTGAAATCCTAACTTATATGTTCCTAGAATTTGGGAAATCATTTGGCCTCTCTGGGTCTCATTTCTTCATTTTTAAAATGAAGGAATTGTGGACTTAATGACCTCTAAGGTTCCTTACAATTGTAATCTAATAATTCTATAATTTTCTCATTTAATCCTTAAAATACTCCTCTTAATTAAATGGCATTCAGGCACATACATGTATATGTGTATGTGTGTATATATGTGTATATATACATATATATGGGTGTGTATTTATTTACACACATTTTACATATAAAGAAATTGAATCTGAGCAAGGTTAAGTAAGTCACCCAGGATCACATGGCTGCTAATTATGTGTGGCAATATTTAAACCTAAGTCTTCCTAGTCAAGCACACTAATCACTACACATTGTCTTTATTTACTCACCTCTTTTCACTTAAGCACAAAAATACGAGTGAAAGTACTTTTTCTGAAGTATTTATAATCAGAAATAATCCCATTAGAAAAAGTATCCTAAGAAAATGAGTATAAGATATTTAGTAGTGCAACTCCTTGATTAACCATATTTTTTTTCTACAGTGTTTAGATATTCTACTTTTATAACTAAGGAAAATGAAAACAAAATAATCAGTAGAGAATTAGCAAAAAAAATCACTTCACTGTATCTTTTGGACTTAGAATGTTTTTTTTAAACAATTTTTTAGCAATAATAAATGACTGTCATTACTCAAAGTTATGATGGAAATTTTTTGCTAATTAAAGAAAATTCATGTTATATTTAGTAAAATATGCTGTCTAATGCAGGAAGAATAACTTTTAAATAGATAGGAATTAGATCTGAGTTCTAGTCTGAGGTTACCATTAATTAGTTATATGGCATGAAATGATTAATTCTCCTGTCTGACACTTCATATCTAAAATGAAAGAGTTGAATGTGGTGATATACAAGGTCCTTTTAAAATCTTAACATTGTATAATTCTAAAAAGAGAGTTAGTTTTAATTTTTTTTCTTAAACTCTACTTAACAAAAAAAATCAATTCAATTAATTCCCATAGTATGTGTTTAATCAAATTTTACTAAACTTTAAGAAAACTAGGGGAAAAAAAGACCTGATTGAGAGTTAATCTAATTTTAAGAAAAGTTTAAATAATAATAAGTCCATTACAAGGTATATTATAGCTATAGATTTTTATCTTAGCTTATATACTCAATACTTCCATATATATAATTTATTTTCCTCTGAATTATTGGTTTTGCCATCATAAAATTATTTTTAGTCATTTCTTATAATTATTTTTATTTCTTCTGTCCTTGCTATGAATTCACCCTGTTAATTGAAAAAATGACTATTTTCTCTCTTTTTCTTAGATTAACTATGGGCTTATTAACTTCATTAGCTTTTGCAAAGAATAAAAATAAAGAATCAGCTTTTGGTTATCATTCTCAGGGTCATAGTTTTTTTGTATCTATGTCTATTGGTGTTAAATATTTCTCCTTTTGTTTTTGTTCTGAAGATAGGAATTTGTTCATTTTTTCTGTTCTATGTAATGGTATGTTCATTCCATTGATTCCCTTTTTTGTTTTGTGTCCCACAAATTTTGATATGTCATCCCATTGTCATCATTTTCCATATCTAATGTACACACTTAACATGATACACACATATATATATATAAACATACATATACGTGTATGTATATATACATATAGAGATGTGTATGTATGTATATATATATACATATGTATATAGGTGTATGTATATACATATGTATATATATAATGTATATATATATATGAGTTCTATCATTTACATTTTATCACTGTGTAAGCATTGGCTCCTTCTCAAATTTAAGAAAGAGTTTTTCCATAGCATCTACTGTCTCATCATGCATGATGTTACCATGAGTTCTGAAGGACTATACTATCAGGCATTCTAGCTGTTACTACTAATGTGGATAGACTTTTAAGTATAGTCTAGTGATAGATGATATTTTGTTCAAGGATTAATGAAGCTATGTTCAAGAAGGCTATCACCATATACCTGGCTATCAGATGATTTTTCTTTCCATAGGAAATATGAAGATCACAAGGGATTATAATCTGCACTTAAAGAGGGCATATTGTATTTGCATCAGTGAAATCACAGATCTTACTTATTGATTTGACTATGGAAAATCTGAGCTTTAGTGTCCTCATCTAAAAATTTGGTCAATTAAGAATCATTTATTAAGTGAATCATTTTTACTAATGAGCTAGGAAATAAGGATACCAAGAGAAAAATGAAATAGCTCCTGTCCTTAAAGAGTTTACATTCTAAGACTAATATTTGTACTCTTTGCTTCGTGGGTTTATTATGAAGAAAGAACAGTGTATTCCTTCAAGCAAAATAGAAATGCTAATATTTGTTGTGAAGAAACAGAACTAAGGCCAGAGTATATTGGCTGAGGTTCAGAACTCCTGCTAAGCATTTCAATTTAGTCCTTTATTCTAAATCATCAAATGCTAGTTGTTACCATCTCTTTAAAAAGAACTTTTTTTTTCCTTAAAAACTTTGATTCTTGATCAATTCTGGCTTCTTTACTTATGGTTACAAGTGATGAGAATTCCTTCAGATTTCATTTTTTAAAACTAAATTTATCACCTCAAATTATTTTCCTGGGTTTCTCTACAAGGATATTCTTATATTGCTGAATCAAAAAACAAAAATGAAATTCAATCTCTCAGCAAAAAAAAGTTTAGATTTATAATTTCTTAGATTATAACTATAGGTGTTAAGTCCATCCCCCTCATTTTCTTGATGAGAAAACATCCAGAGAATTTAAGAGATTTGACTAAGCCTCAAAGCTGTCATTTGAACCCAAACAAATCCTGTAATATTCCCACCATTCTTTCCCCCATCATTAAGGGATATTATATCTTCTCAACTGCTCTAACTTATAGCCATAAAAACTAATTTCCTTCATTATAGCCATTATTATTTTTGTTACATTTTGCTATTAAAAGATACTTTTTAAGATTAGCATAAGAACTCAAATGGACTCTTAAACCTGCTAGACATATTACAACCTATTTCCCATTAACACAAAAGCACATATAAGCTACTGAACATAAATAATGGCATTAAAATAATGCTGATTTCCCGGTAAAATGAGTATAGCCCAATTTTTATAGATACAGTCTCATTACTGTCACATTCTGACATCCTTTTGAAAGGTTTAAATAAAAGATATAGTCCTATAACTTTCTTTTAACATTGTTTCCTAACCTCAGCTATTTGAAATTTTAAAAAGCCATGGTAATGGACTTACATAGAAATCATTTCCACAAATGTTAGAGGACGTCTTTATGGGACCCATTAGCAATGATGGAGGATTTGAATAATAATCCACATATCTGGTAGCTGACTATTCCACTTTCTACTCTACTGATAAGCTTGAAATTGTAAGCTCTGTCCTACTAATTAAATCAACACACATAAATATGCTTACGACATGTGTTTTATAAGTCTGATTAAATTGTTTTCACAACTCGTTTGGCATGCAGGCTTTTCTTCATGTATCATGGATGCCAGTAACTTCATTTTCTCCACTGAAAGATGGAACTACTATTATCAGTGGTTCTAAGACACAGCTGGTAAATTAAGACTGATTACTGTCTGCTCCAACTACTTCAGAGAAGAACACACTAATCTACCTGACACTTCTGTTCACATTATTCAAAAGTTGGAATGAAGTTGCCTCTCTTAGAGAGCTGATGGATAGAAGAAAATATCTCCTTCCTTTTGATTAAGAAAAGCCTCAGACTAGCAATTAAGGATGACCAATGGATATCTTTCAGGGCTTTTCTTCTGAGATTAAGTCATTTTCAGAGAATCATAGAATTTTAGAGTTGGAAGGAACCTTAGAGATTAAATAACCCACTACCCTATTTATAAAGTAATCCCTTTTATAGTATTGCTGGTTGGCAGTTTGCCAGCCTGGGTCTGAACACTGCCAGGGACAGGGAATTTACTGCCTAAGTAAGATTGTTCAATTTTAGACATCCTTAGTTGTTGCAGAAGTTGAGCTGACATGTAACCCCATGTAACTTAAGAAAATCACAGAATATTACAGCCAGGATCTAGTCCAATATCCAAGTTTTTTACATAAGAAAACTTAGACCCAGATAAGCTATAACTTATACCACCAGTTAGTATCTGATTTGGGTTTAGAACTCGTGTTCTTATTCCAAATTCAGTGATCTTTTTTCACTACATTGTACTGTATGACTTCCACTAATTTGTTCAGAACAGACATAAATTCTATCATGAAGTAGAACTATAGCATCTCAGAACTAAAAAGAGCATGAAGAATCATTTTATCTAAAATATTTCTCAGTAAGAATATATGTACAATATCCATGAGAAGTGATTAATTTTCTTCCACTTTCTATTGAGAGCAATCTACAAAAAGGAAACAGGTCCTGGACAACTGGTTGAAGAAAGTCCACTTGCCAAGAACCATTCCACTAATTGTTAGGAACTTTTTTTTTACATTAGGCTTAAATCTTATTTTTGAAAGGAGGTTACATCTTTCACCCATTACTACTATAGTCTCCGGAGGATCAAGCAAACAAAAGAAGTACACACACATATACACTTTACATATATATATGTTTGCGTGTCCACCCTTTGAATAGTTGAACACAGATTTCATATGTTCCTTTAATCTTCTCTTCTTCAAACCTAAAAATTCCTAGTGTCTTCAACTGATTCTCAAATGCAATGCTATCAGGAAACACCCCCATCCTAGTCATCTTTCTCTGAATACTCTTCAGTTTATCGAATGAGATGATAATTGTAAAAAGTTTTAGCATAAAACCTGGAGCATAATTGATGAGATTTAAATGCTTATTTCCTACCCTTCTTTTCACCTTATCAATATCCTTCCTAAAATGTAAAGGCTGCAATTGAATAGAATATTCTCAATGTAACCTGGCCAAAACAAAGTTTAGAAGGATATTATACTGTCTGAAATTAATCTAACTTCACGTTAACTTCTTTTGCTGCCATATCACTCTGCTGATTCATATTTAGCTTCAAGTCTTCTGAAACTCCCACCACAATTCTTTTGCAATTTTGCAGCTGACTTTAGAACACCACTGTAAGATTTTATATTTATCCCTGTCATAATTCATTTTATTAGATTTTTAGCCTAATACTTTAGCCTGCCAAGGTCCTTGGATACTGATTCTGTAGTCAAACATGTTAATTATCCCTCCTTGCTTAGAATCATATACATAGTTAATAATCAGACTTGGAAGTAAAGATTATTTCATTTTTTGTATTTGTATTCTCAAAACCTAACTTCTAATGGGGGCTTAATAAATGCTTGTTGATTAATTGGTTGCTATCTATACCTTTCTTTAAATCATTGAGAAAAATATTTAAATGCACAGGTCAAAAAAAAACCTTACTGATTTTTAAACTTTTCAATCAAAGACTGCATATTTTCTAAGCAGACATTGAGTCATTCAAGTCCAGTCATTAAGTCTGTTTAGAATCCAACAAACTGTGTACTATCCAGCCCACATCTTTGTCTTTTCTAAAAGAATACATGAGGGATTTTATCAAATGCTCTGCTAAAATCTGGGGACACTAAATCTAGCATTTCCTGATCTACTGATAGTTCATTAACTGTCAGAAAATGAAAGGAAGCTATATGTGTATCATCCCTGCGCACTCTTTCTTTTGCTTTCTACAGGATTATAGTTTACAGCATCCAGTCTCCTTCCATTAAAAAAAAAATAACAATGGTTCTCCTTTTCCCTCTTATCTTCATTCTATATCTCATCTCTGTGCCTTTGCAATGGGTGACCCTTTATTCACTTCTGCCTCATCAACTTCTTTCCTCCAAGATGAAGCTCATTTACTGCCTTCTATATGAAGCCTTTCCCTTATCACTCAACTGCTAGTATGCTCTCTTTCAAACTACTTTATACCCAAATATTTTGTATTTATTTGCATATCCTAATTTTTATCTATACGCATGTATATGTGTGTATATATTTATTTATATATATACATACATATATATGTGTATATATATATGTATGTATATATGTACTTCTTGATTGTCTTCCATTAGAATTTAAGCTCGTAAGCAGGGATTACTTCATTAATTGGCACTAAGCACAGTATATGACACACAGTAACTGATAGTTAATAAGTTACTTTTGGATGGATAATCTGATTGGCTCCATCTCTGTGGCACTTATCTTACTCTTTTCAATCTAGCTCTCCTTGATTGCCTAACAATAAAGAAGCCCAACTTGGTCATTATTTGGACCTGATGACTCAAATAGCATTTGTTTTGATCAGAAAGCCAAAGGTCTTCCCTTTTCAGACTAATTTTTTTAGACTAAATAGGAGGCCATTCTTTGCCTCATTTCTTACTTAGCCTTAATCACTAAATGGGAAACAATCTTTATAGCAAGTATGTCTGATAAAGGCCTCGTTTCTCAAATTAATAAGAATGGAAGTCTTTGCCCAATTGACAAATTGAAAAAAAGAATATGAACAGGCAGTTTTCAAATGAAGATATCAAAGCTATCTATAGGCATATGAAGAACTGCTCTAAATCACCTTTGATTAAAGAAATGCAAATTAAAACAACTCTGAGATACCCTCTCACATCGGTGATATTGACCAATATAACAAAAAAGGAAAATGATAAATGTTGGATGGCTTTGGGGAGATCGGGACAATCATGCACTACTGAAGAAGTTGTAAACTGATCCAACCATTATGAAGAGCAGTTTGGAACTATGCCCAAAGGTCAACCAAACCATAAATATACTAGGTCTGTACCAAAGAAATCATTAAAAAGGGAGAAAAAACCTACATGTGCAAAAAAGATTAATAGCAGCCCTTTTTGTGGTGGTAAAATAATGGGAAGTGAGATGATGCCCACCAATGGAAGAATGGCTAAACAAGCTGTAGTATCTGATTATAAACAGATTACTATTATGCTATAAGAATTGATGAAAGGAAGATTTCAGGAAAAACCTGGAAAGACTTGTGTAAACTGATGCAAAGTGAAATGAGAACTAGTAAAGCATTGTGCACAGTATCAGCAACATCACGTGATGAATGGCTAGGAATGATTCAGTTCTTCTCAGCAACAAAATGATACTAGGCAAGTAGAAAGCACTTATGAAGGAAAATGCTGTCCACATCCAGAAAAAGAATTGATGGACTCTGAATGCAGATCAAAGAATATTTTTTTTACTTGCTTTGGATTTTTGTGTATTTTTCCTTTTTGATGTTTCTTCTTGCACAACTGTTGATTAATATAGAAATATGTTTTACATTATAGAGCTTGTATAACCTATATCAAACTGTTTACCATTTTTGGAAGAGGAAAGGGAAGAGAGGAAGAAAAAATGTGCACCTCAAAATCTTGTAAAAATTAATGCTAAAAATTGTCTTTATATGTAATTGTATAAAATAATATGCTATTAAAATGAAGAAACTCAAAGTGGAAGGACAAAGGTTATTTAATATCTTATCAAATATTTGTAGAAGATGACTAAAAAGGCAAATAAGGATATTTATTTTCTATACTGTTATGAATTGGTAAAACCAAATAAGGTATGCTTGCATTTTTAAAAATTTTAAAACTAAATCACAACACCTACTTTAAACAATATTGGCTTGTTTGTTGAAAGTGATGGGTATGGGGTGGGAGAATAGGTTAGCTGTCTAAAGAATTATACCTAAGATCAATATTTCCAATTTTTATTAATCCTGGAGGCCTGGCTCAGTTCTTCCTTGATTTTTTGATATAGTCTTCCTATACTACAACTCTGCTGACTGTGCTTGAAACCCTCCCTGAATTGCAAATAGTCATTTTACTTTATCTTTTGTTCCCCTCCAGTCCCTTCCTTTTGATCACAGATAAAACTACAACATTCCATTTTATTTCCTATCTTGTTTCAGAAAGGTTATGCTTACTACTACTACTTCAAGTATTGTTCCAGGTCAGGGACTTACAAAATGTAGTCCAGTGAGAACTAAATCCTTTCATGTCCTTTGGCTCTCTCTTTACTGCCCCATACTTTCCTTCATTAACTCACTTGATATAATTGCCTAATTTATGAATATGTAGGAAAAACTATAAAGATAAGAATTGTGGGTCAGAGTTTCTCAGTTCCCATTTACTTTCTATGCTCACATTTTCCTTTTTCTTTTGGACTCTATGGGGATTTACCCCACAGGCATTTTTCCTTAAAATCTGCTTTATATCTAGGTTATTTCCATTTACGTGATAGACAATCAAAATTCATTTTGAGTCACATTTACTATGTTAACACAATAAGGGTTTTCATTCTTCTATAAAAACCAGTACCAATTTCTCTCAAAATCCTATTTTCATATTTCTAACTTTCTCCTGGGCTTCCCCTTCCACATAATCTGAATGAAAACTTGATAGAATCATGGGATTTAGAACTGGATAAAACCTTAGAGAATATCAAGTTTTATCCTCTTATTTTATCAATGAAGATATTAAAACCCAAAAAAGGAGACTAAGTCATTGTGTTGTTGTTCTTTTTTTTTAGCTGTTTTCAGTTTTGACTGACTCTTTGGGATCCCTTTGAATTTTGTTAGAAGATATACTAGAGAAATTTGCCATTTTCTTCTCCAGTCATTTTACAGATGAAGAAACTGAGGCAAATAGAGATAAATGACTTGATCTGAGTCATGCAGCTAGTAAGTATCTTAAGTAAGATTTGAATTCTGGTCTTCCTAACTCAAGACCCAGTACTCTATCCACTGCACCACCTAGATAGACATCCACTCCAAATAAGATATTTGTCCACTGAATTCAGATTCAATGCTATTTCCATCATATCTCTTGAACTTAAGTTGGTCAGAGTTTATTATCGTCCCCCCCCCCAAGAAAAACTACTTTTTCTTCTTTTATTTGTATTTTTATTAATGACACTACCATCTATTTTGCCAAGGCTAAAATTTATTACCATACCAATAGCTAGGTGCTAAGCTCAGTTGTTTCTACATTGCCGAAGACACAAAAGTGTAATAAATGTGCCTAATTTTTTTCCCCTAGCACACAATCTTGATGGCCCATCTTTAGTTACCATAGTGGGTACTTAGCAGACTTCGAATTGAAGAGCAAGAGGTTCAAGAAAGGTTGATTGCCTATTGAAGGGCAATAATCGTCAGTATTTTTATGTTAAATAAAGATTAATAAAGCATCTTTTTCATGAGAATCCTGTGAGACGGTAATGTAAAAAGAATCCTCATTCTATGAATAAGGAAACTTGATGACAAAAAATTAAGTTGACTATGGGTCAACTCTAAAAAGTCTGAGGCAGTTTTAACAGTATTGCATGACTATCATGTGCCATGAAATTGGCTGTGTATTACTGTGCTATGTACTGAGGCTACAAATAATCAGGGATTGAATCTAAGTCCTCTGACATTAAATTTAAGGCTGTGCTAAAGTAGTAGATACATCTATAGAAGTTACCATAAAAGACATTTGGGCAAAATTAAGAAAAACAAGAAAGATTTTAAAGAAGAATGAGGAAAAAATAAAAGGAATGAGTATAGTAAGGATGAAATCTCTGTTACTTTTTACACAGTTACAGTAACGTCATAAAGATGATCAATTATGAAAGACTTGGCTACTCTGATTAAGATAATAATAAAGACAATTCCAAAGGATCCATGATGAAAAATACTATGTGCTTCCAGGTAGAGAACTGATGAACTGTGAATGCATATTGAAGTATATATCTTATTTGTTTGTTTTTCTTATTGTGTGTGTGTTCTTTTTCAACATGGCAAATACTGAAATACATTTTGCAAGACTTCACATGTATAATTGTTATAATATTGCTTGCCTTCTCAAGGGATAAAAGAGACAAGAGAAAGGACAGTTTTGAAACTTAAAATTTTTGAAAATAAATGTTTAAAAATTTTATATATAATGGGATAATGTTTAAAAACTAATTTAAAATATACTTTAAAAATATTTGGGGATTTTTAATAACTTTAAGGTGTACCATGGCAGCTAAAAAGAGATCATGTGATCTTGCCCTGTATTAACTTACTGTCTAGAAAAACTACAATAAAAATAGCTAGAGTATATATATATATATACATATATATATATATATATATATGTAGCACCTTAAATTTACAAAGTATTATAAAAATCATCCCTTACAAATATTTCATTTGTCCATAGTACTTTTTTTTTCTCAACAAGTTTCATATCAGTAGTTCTCTGTGCAGAAAATAGAGACAATAGGACTTTGAGATTTTATTATACCCACAAAAATATTAAAAATGACAGTAATGACAGTAACAACCCAAGTAATTTAAGTAAATTACCTAAACTCACTAAACTCATGAGTTTAGAACTAGGGCTAGATTTTAGTATTCTTCAAATTCTAAGATTCCCATGAAATTATCACTAGAACACAGAGGAAAAATGTAACACAAATCCTGTTACCTGGAAAAAATGGTCTATAAGGCAAACTTCTTATTTCTTCACAAATTTAGAAGCATATTTCCACAAGAATATTTATCAAAAGAATGAGTTGAAAAGTTATGACAAAAAAAATGCCAATATATTTGCAGTATCATGAATATAACAGGGACTTTTCAGCTAATACTTTCTTTTCTTGTATCTTTACCACTTTCCTGGCAATGAAACTTGCCATCCAAAAGTCTATTATCCTTTCTATATAATGGCTTCCCAAATATTTTGAGATACCTATAAACCACCCACCCTCCACAAAAAAAGATCATCTTTTCTTAGTCAAACATCACTTATTTCTTCATCCAGTCTTTGTATAGCATGGTTTCAAGCCTCCTTACCATCCTGCCTTTTTATTTTTTGGTCAAATCTCTTCCCAAAATGTGGCATGCAGAACTGAAATCAATATCCCAGATTGAGTCTAATTGGAACATACTCCAGATAATTATTTTCTTTGTTGAGTAACTAGGTGAGATAATTACAGAACACTGGCCCTGAAGATATTATGACCTGGGTTCAAAACTATTTTCAAATACTTACTAGTTAGAATGATTAGCTGTGGGTAAATTATTTTACCTCCGACTTCCTCAGTTCCCTCATCTGTAAGATGAGGATAAAAATAAGACTTATCTCCCAGAGTTGCTGAGGATGAAACAAAATATTTATAAAAAGCTTTGCAAATCTTAAAGCACTACTAAAAATTCTAGCTATTATTGTTGTTAAATTTGTATTGATGAAGGCAAGAACAAAGTAACTGTTTCCAACTGCCATGACATGTTATTGACTTATATTAAGATTGTAATTATTTAAAATTTCAATATATTTTTTAAAGCATGAACTGTTGCCTAGCTATGCCTTCCCTGCCCTGCACTTGGAATTAATCTTTTTGAACTTATGTGTAGGGATTTACACTTATTAAAAATAAATTTAACTTTAATATACTGGGGTATCTATTATTTGATAGAGACAGCCATCTTAGACTGGAAATCCCAACATATCTCAACATATCCAAAACTGAATTAATTATCTTTACTCCTAAATGCTCATTCTCAAAAGTTATCCCATTAACATAAAGCCAATCACTCTAGCTTGAAATCTAGGTGTCATTCTTGACTCTTCATTCTTTCACTTCCTTCCTATAACATTGAATATGTTAACCAGGCCCCTTAATTTTAACTTTGTAATATTTTCCATATATGTCCCCTTCTCTCATCTGGCACTGCCGTCACTATACTCATGAAGGCTATTATCGCCTTGTGTCTGTCAATTGCAAGTGTTTTCATCAGTCTCCCTATCTCACTCTAATATAATCTCAACTTTCAAATGAATCCTTCTAAAACATTGAGATAAAAGGCAGTCTCCTTTCCCCATTCAATAAACTCCACTGGATCACTGTCACCTCTTCTATTTGACATTCAAAGCCTTTAACAATTTTCACCTTTTTTTATACCTCAATCCTCTTCTCATAATTCTGCTATCCAATGACAATAGCTCAGTGCTGTTCCTCAAACAAGACAATTTATCTCCCAATTCTGGCCATACTCAGTGACTTACTCTCAATGCCTGGAATTCTTTTCTAGCTCATTGTTGTCTTGGCTTCCTAGGCTTCCTTCAAATGCTAGCAAAAGAGCTTCAATGAGAAACCTTTTCTGATTCCATTTAATATTAGTCCTTTCTCTCTGATGATTAACTCCAATTGATCCTGTATTATAATTTATTTGCACATAGTTGTTTGTATGTTGTTATTCCCATTTTACTATGAATTCTTCAAGAACAGGGACTGTCTTTTCCTAATCTCTGTATTCCTATCAATTAGCAGAGTACTTGGCTTATAGTAGGAACTTAATAATTGCTTATTGATTGATTGTTTCATTATCCAATACGGATTCTATCATAGAATTGGTGAGTTTTCCTTTCCAGCTTTATGTGAATTGCAAACAATGGAAAGAACAATGGTTATCAAACTAGGAGATTTAGGTACAAATCACTTCCCTCATGCTTCCTACTTATGTGACTTTGAACAAATTATTTAGCCACTCATTCTCAGTGTACTGATCTGCAAAAAAATAAGAATGTTATACTTGATGACATTAGCTTTAGATCTGTAATTTTCTGTACTTGATGAAATTGAAACTGATTAACATCAAAGACAGAAAATTAGCATTAAGGAATCATGTTCAAAACTGTAACACTTAGAAATTTAACAGATTTTTTTTTAAGATTGAAATTCCATATATTATACTTTACTAATGATACTATTACCTGAAATCCTTTTAATCCTAAAACAATTCCATATGTGTCTGAGTCATGTGAATATAGTTTTTTTCTCACAACAATTAGTACTTTGTCAATTCTATTTTTACTTAGGTATTGGATATGAGAGAAAATCTGAACAATATAATGTTTGTTATATTTGTTAATAGATTTAAAATTAGGGGATATATACTATTAGAAACTAACTACTTTTATATTATAATGCTTTATTGCCTTTTGGGTAAAAGTGTATGAGAACACCCACATTAAAAATGCATGTACATATAATGTATACACACACATAACTGAAAGGACGAGCATCCTTTCAGTTTGCCAATAGAACACTTCACATCACTTAATTTCATCAGGAAGTCAGTACAAATATATATAATAATGTCTAACACCATTCACCCAAAAGGACAAAGAAGGGTTTTGCAGCCATAACAGGTAAAAAGAAATGAAATATATATTCTTGGTTATACTTTTGAAAAGCTATTTGATAATGTTCTATGTCAAACAAGATAATTGACTAAAGTGTCATAACACTTGGTTGGATAGAAAATGGAATACTTTTTTAAGTGTTCCAAAAAATCTTAACAGCAATAAAATTGATTGTATTCTTTTTGGGGAATAGTTATTGGACTAAAATGAAAAGGCATCAATAAAAATGCTTTATGTGATAATGTATACTAATGTAGGGATATTTGTAGCTTTGAATTTATGTCTTCATATGAACTTTCATAGAAATAAGCAGCCTTTAAGGTCTAAAATAAGTCAAACTGGATTAAATTCACAGAGTTATAGAACTAGGGACCTTAGAAATTATCTTTTAGAACATTTACTGGAAAATGAATTCCTTCCAGAAGATCTATAAAAATGGATGATCTGGCTTTTCCATTATGAACTCTAATAAAGGAATGAAATCTCCTTCATTCTATATGGACCTTTTTAGTTTGGGATCATTAATCTTTTCTAGGAGATTTTCCTCATACCAAGCATAAATTTGCTGCTTTATAATTATTCATTGCTCTTAATTCTTCATGCTGGGGTCAAACAAAACAAATATTATATACCCTTTCAAATGATATATCTTCAAATACATGAAGAAGGCTAATATGTTTCTCTACAGTCTTATTCAAGATAAATAAGATAAATCCTTCCACTGGTCCTTATACTGACTAATCTTAGGGCCCTTCATATTCCCAGTTGCTTCTACAATGCTGTCCAATTTTTCAATGCCTTTTCTAAAATGTGAAGTCCAGAATTGAATGTACTACTCTAATGTTGTCTACAGTGTTGTATTCAGTTTTTTAAAGCCTAATTCTTATTTAAACAAGATCATAGACCTATAACAATAGAGTAAATAACTTAACTATAATACCATTCCATATATGCTTTCTCTTTGGTTTTTATGGGGAAATGTGGATCCTTTCTACACCTTGCCTTCTAACTATTCTTGCATGGCTTAGAGAGTCCACAACTGATTTCTCTTCTTAAAATTATGGTGAAAAACGTTTCCATAATTTTTTAAGAGTCGGTATGGCATTGGATGAACTTGTATTTTAAAACTGAACTCCAGTCCTAAATGTAATACATAGAAGTTTTATCACAAGACTAAAGTATCTCCCTATTTTCTTTTTGGCAAAACGAAAATAATATTCCATTACCTAGGTCCTAACATCTTTTTCTGGCATATAGCAATCATTCAATTAATTCATATTACTTGACTGATAAATTAACTATAAAGAAATTTCAATACTATGAAATTATATAAAGCATTTGTGAAAGGAGAAAGGAACATTTATTAAGCACCTACATATGCTGTGCTAAGCACCACAAAAAAAAAATGTTGCTTCAATTGTTATCTCCACTTTCAGCTGAGGAAATGGAGTCAAACAGAGAGTTTTATTTTGTCTTGTTTTGTTTTGACTTTTCTAAGATCAAACAGTTAGTAAATATCTGAGGCCAAATTTGAATTCTGGACTTCCTGACTCCAGTTCAGGACTCTATCACCTTTGCCTCCAATTAGCCTAAATTATATGACTATGTTATGTCAACTATTATTATTATTTAGGGTCAGACTTGCCTTTTTAAATTTTTGTTGTGATGGTAGTATATATATATAATACATATTTTTGATATAATACTGTGGGAATTATTGTGGGAAAGGTTTGAATCACAAAAGTGAAGAATAGTCCTTAGAAAGCTTAAAACACCATGAAAAGAGATAGAAAAAGGGATTTCAAACAAAAGAAATACTATAGATTCCTCCCCGGAAGGGATCTCAACAAATATCAATCCAACCTTTCATTTTATAGATGAGGAAACTGATGTGTTTAAGTCAAAGGTCTTATCCAAGGTCACAAAGGTAGAAAGTGGCTAAGGATGGATTCAGATCTTGATCTTTGTAGCTGTACTCCACCTATTAAACCAAAATGTCTCTCAGTTATGGGTTTTATCCTCCAAGTCTCAGTACCATCATGATGCTCTATCAGGCCCATACTTTCCCCCTCCTGAACCTCTGTCAGGTCTATCACCTTTTTCAAGATGATCATAACTCTTATCTGTGCTGTCTTTTCACTCCAACTTTCATGTGTTTTTGCTACTTATAAAGAAAATCTAGTTCTAGCTCTCAAACTGTGAATTATTGCTATTATTCTTTGTAGATAAAACTACTGTGCTCATGGGTTGGCATGTAAGGCCAATTCTCAGATCAGAGCAGCTACAATTTTATATCAGCAAGCAGCCAGAGTTCAGATTGAATTTAATTTAATAAATAAAATTATAATAAAATAAAGGGATAGGAATTAAAGAAGCTAAATCCATAAAATCAACTAATGGACTTCACTGATCAAAAGCCTTTATAACATGTATCCTTTAAAGTTTGCTTTTAATCAATAGCTCCATAAAGGAAGACAAAATAGAGGCAAATGCGCTTAACAAATGGAAATGGGTTTATTCATTACAAGATTTCTGAGTGCATGTGACAGCAACACCTTCCCTAGAGATTTTCCTAGACATAGTTGGAAAGATAAGAGTTAAAAGCTATACAAATGCATTGCAGTTGCCATATAATGGAAAGAACATTGAATTTAGGAATCAGAAGATGTAGGTTAAGGTTTCATGTCTAATACTCATTAGGCCTGTGACATTGGGCAAGTCAGCTATCAACTCTGAGCCTCATTAACCCTTTCCTTGATTACCTTATAGATTTGTTATAAGGAGAAAGGACAATAATGTTTAAAAAGTGCTTTGATGTAATTTTTAGGCTGTTATTACAATAAAAAGAATGCTGGAATCAGAATCAGGGATCCTAAATTCAAGTGCTGGTTCTGTCACATACTGTGTAACCTTAAATAATTCACTTAATTTCTCTAAACCTCAGTTTCCTTATTTGAAAAGTAGCATGTCTTTAAGAAAATATTTATTAAATGTGAGCTATAAATAGAGTGGGATAAAACTTTTACTCATTATTTCATAGGGTTGAAAGAATCAAAGATAAAATTTGCAAAATTCCATTCAAGAAGCATTTATTAAATTCTTATTTATGTGAGACTATTTATTAGGAACTCAAAATTAAACAGGGGCAATGAGGTGGCTCAGTAGATAGAGTGCTGGGCCTATAGTCAGAAAGACTTGTCTTCCTAGGCTCAAATCTAACCTCAGAGACTTGCTGGACAAGACCCTAAGGCAAGTCACTTAATCCTCTTTACTTCAGTATCCTTATCTGTAAAATGAACTGGGGGAGGAGCCATTCCAATATCTTTGCCACATAAAAGCCCAACAACCAACATGAAGAGTCAGATTTGAAAAGCCTTTATAGAACAACTGAAATAAGAGAAAATATTAAAATGATCTGTCTTCAAAGGAATTTACCTTCTACTAAACACTCCATTTAAACTGATAAATAAATACTATATAATTAGAGGAAAGTGAAGGCATTATTAACTAGGGAGATCAGGAACAACTTCCAGTAAAAAAGCCTTGAGTCTTAGAGGAAACTAAAGATTCTAAGAAGTATGAATAAAGATGAAGTACACTGAAGGCATGGGGAATAGTCTATGTACAGACATGGAGCTATGTATGAATAAGGGGAATTAGACCAATTTGCTAGAAATGCAGAGTAAATGAAGAGTAAAATAAAATGAATATCTAAAGTCAGACTGGTATTCTATTAAAATGTTTCATTTTCATATCTATAAAATATAGATATTTGACTAAATCACTAAAGAGTACCTTGTAATTCTACTTCCAGATCTGTGATCTTCTGATCTTTTACATTTCTGCCTAATCCTTACTTGGATCACAACTCAAAGAATCACAAACTAGAGAGCTGGAATGAACCTCAAAAGTTCATCTTATTTGGCTCTGACTTCTAGATCAAGAAAGCATTATTATTGCCATTTTCAAATGAGATAACTGAGTTGTAAAAAAAAATGTTTAATCAACTTCACCAAGTTTATATATCTGTGTAAAATGTAATAGAAGAGGAAGCAGGAACTATGTCTCTTGCCTCCTAGTTTAATGATTTTATTCATTCATTCAAATTTGTGGTAATATGACTAATATGAAGAATACTTCAAAGTTTACATTGTGATTTATATACATCATTTCATTTGACTCTCACAACAACTCTATAAGTCATCTAAAGTGAGGGTTTGTTTCACTTAACTGTGCATATTTGTTAACAGGGGCTTAATTTTTCTTTCTTTGCTTTTTTTTCCTCAAAGGGAAACTATGGGAAGGCAAGGATAGAAAGAATCAGGAAAGAAGGCAGGCAGGAAGGGAAGAAGGGAGGAAAGGAAGGAAGGAAGGAAGGAAGGAAGGAAGGAAGGAAGGAAGGA
>JAJPUD010000070.1:377209-474407 GCA_023553655.1 Myrmecobius fasciatus
GAAGGAGGGAAGGAAGGAAGGAAGGAAGGAAGGAAGGAAGGAAGGAATAGAAGGGAAAGAGGGAGGGAGTAAAATAAAGGAAAGAAATAAAAAGGAAGGAAGATAAAGAAAAGAAAGAAATCTTTTAAAATATATTTAGTGAAGAGAAAAGAAAAAAAGACCAAATGAATATGACAGATTTGAAAATTTCAGATTGAATATTTTATATATTTTAAAAGAAAAGGAAGATGTACATAACAGATACCTGTAGTTTCAGGTACAATCCTCATTTTCTATTCTACAATGTATATGAAAGTAGCCATTTTATTTGGTGTTTGTAAAGTTCAGAATAAAAATAAACTTAAAAAGTGACAATTCTGTGTGGTATGTAATATAGGTAATATTGTTGTCTTTTCACAATTGTAGAAACTACGGCTCTGAAAAGTGGTAATTTGGACCTCTCATTCAATAAGAGAGTAGTGCCTGAAACCAAATTTAAACTTAGTCTTTCCTAGTTTCCATTCCAGAATTCTATTCACTACTCACCCCACCTCTACCCTGTAACTGCCTGTATATTGAGTTTTCTATAAAGGAGGCATTATGCTCAGTGTTACAATATATTCAGATCCTTCTTAAACACAGTCAAGCTATGAGGATCCAGATTAGAATCAAGTACTAGAGAATGAAGGACTTCTGGGAATTGTGTCCACTCTAAGAACAAATGATTTGTTCTCCTTTATATGGCCTTTAAAATCTATAAAATCTTCTCCTTACAATAATTCTGTGAGGTAGGTAGTGTATTATCCTTTACATTTTATAAAGGAGGAAACTGTAGCTCTGAAAGTTTAAGTGGCTTTTCCAAAGTTATGCATATAATAAATGCCAGAGTCAGAACTTGAATTCAATCTTTACATTGTGAGATTTTTTTTTCCTGCTACCCCTGGTGCCTAGAAACATACATCCTATCTATTCTTCAAACCTAATTCAAATATCTCCTTTCTGATGTCTCCAGTACGTTCTCAGCTCCTTTATTTCATCTCATACTACCTTAGACTCCTCTGATGTATTTTTGCTGTTGTCATTTCTGTTTTATTTAGTTGAATAGGCTTAATTTCTTTATTTTATTATAAGTTTCACAAAGGCAAGTACTTTTTCTTATCTGTCTTTGAAATTTTCCCAGTTTCTAGCACAGTATACTGCACATGGCAGGCAATTAAGAAATGTTTGTTGAATGAACTGAACACTGAATAAATGGGATTCCAAAAACTAGACAGCAGAGTTTCGGTTATAAAATAAAGCCAACATAAAAGGTTGTCCAGGTACCTAAAGAAAAGTAATCTAATTTTCTGGGTGTGATAGTTGATGGGACTATCCAGGAGAAACTATTGAATAAAGGAAGGAATAAATGGCAGCCTTTGAAATCCTTTTCTTCTATCAAGGCTCAACTCAAGTGTTAGCTCCTCCAAGAAATCTTCCCTTGTCTCTTAGACTGCAAGTGACCTCTGCTTCTAATAATCACCCCATAGCATTTTATCTGCATCTCATGTTATAAGCATTCTCTAGTATCTCTTCTAGCTCTACTCTTGAAAATCTATGAATAATTAAATTGTACCAAATATATGCATAATTTCATATAGTCCTTCATATGTTTACTCCCTCCATCCCCAGTTCAGATAGAATAAAAACAATGTGAGGAAAAGAAATTGAGTGGGTTATAAAAATGACAGGTGTGGAATCAGGAAAAATGTCTATTGGGATCCCACCTCCAGTGTTTATAAGCTGTATAACAAATGGAAAATTATTTAACTCCCTAAGCCTGTGGTTTTAATTATAAACAAGTTTCTTTAACAAAACCCATAGAGTATATCTCATGGGATTTTTGTAACATTCAAAAGTCACAGTGCCTGAAAAGCACTTTGCAGACTTTAATATACTATAGAAATGGGTGATTATTATATTTTTCTTGTATCCCTAGGACCTAGTACAGGACTTTGAAAACAAAAAGTGTTTAATAAATGCTTGTTGGATTACATTTAACTAGAAAAAGAGCTTCCTTGGATATAACCCCCATGGAGGCTGGAAAAAATGATGCTTAAGTATAAGTGCCTGTACAGGACAACTTGAAACCAAAATGGTCTTTGCCAGCCTCTACCACAGAGGCCTTAGGGTCAAAATCATGCTGATCCAATAAGGGAGCATAGGGTGCAGTCTCAATGTCTGCTCAAAGTCTTTAGGGGGAAGAGTAACTAGATAACTCATTTTTTTTCCTATTCTAGGAGGGGTGAGTCAGAAAAGCAGACATCTTTAAGGAGAGGTGGAAGTTTTGTTTAAGCTGGTTCTCCTGTGAGTCATAAAAGCAATGCTGCCTATTCCCAGAATGGAGTATGGAACAATAAAGGAGATAATTAAGGGGAAAAATGAAGGTTCCGAATAAATCCATACCTTGTTCGGGAAGCAAAGAACAAAAGGCAAAAAATGGTGGGTGGAAAGTGAGAGGATCTGGGTTCAAATAGTAGTTCTTCTATGTATTTTCTGTGTGGCAAGTCACTTCGTCTTTTTGGTCTCATTTCCCTCATTTGTATGGAAAAGAGATTGGACTAGATAATTTGTGAATGTTTTCCAACTCCGAAACTATGAATGATTTTACTATCTTCACAAAGTGAATTTTTAAAACAATTGAATTTGTAAATGAGCATGTAACATGTACAGAAGATGAATACAGATTCATTCATCTTTCCATCCATTCACTCAGCAAACATTGAGTATCATCTATTTCCAAGTCACCATATAGGATACAAAAATGAACAAGGCAATTCTCTTCAAAAGTCAAATATTCCAATATCAAATATAAATGGTCATATCCACTTACACGTTTAGAAAAATCCATCACATTTCCTTTCATTTCCATGAATTACTGACAATACAACATTCATGAAGTTGAAGAAAATGTAAATATCACTATTCTTAGAATTGTCAAAATATTTTGGAGACAACCTGTTTCCCAAAGTTAAGGCCCAGCAAGCAGGCTGTGCCCCGAGTTTGGCAAAGCAACAATTCTTTTCACTATGGATGATCCCCCACTCTGGCAAAGTATATTGCTTTGACCAGCACCAGGTGTTCATTGAGGGAGATTCTCCCTATTTCCTAGGGACTTGAGAACCAGAATCAAGTGATCCATTACATCTCTTGACATTCTCACAATCGCTGTTTCTCATAATTACTGAGTGAACTGAACCAAGTACTGTTATACTAGCTATAGTTCTATTTCTCATTGTGAAAAGATCAACTTGGAGACTTTTACCACAGGACTCAATAATGACTCCTTTGTCCACATATGAACCCACTAAAAGAACTGCTACTCAAGACCTAAGAATTATTATGTATATGTATGTATCTATATATGTAAACAGATATATATATATATATATATAAACATATATGTTTTCTTAACTACTAGCCTGCTTGTGGTTGGGGAGAGAATGAAAGAAAGAAAAAAGAATAAAGTAAAAAAAAAGGTGAGCAACAGAGAACAAAAGTACAATTTATAAGGAAGTAAAGCAATGCTGCCTATTCCTAGAAGGGAGTATGGAATAATAAAGGAGATGATGAAGATGCAAAAAAAAAAAAAGATTCTAACAAAATCCATACCTTGGTCAGGAGGCAAACAGAGCAAAAAATGGTGGATTGAAAGTCAGAGGATCT
The DNA here is from genome assembly GCA_023553655.1 of Myrmecobius fasciatus. Classification (NCBI taxonomy): domain Eukaryota; kingdom Metazoa; phylum Chordata; class Mammalia; order Dasyuromorphia; family Myrmecobiidae; genus Myrmecobius; species Myrmecobius fasciatus. The sequence continues at coordinate 380,891 of JAJPUD010000070.1, forward strand.
GGGTTCAAATACTGGTCTTTCATGTATTTTCTGTGTGGCAATATAATGAATATAATTACTTCTCATGAATATAAATGAATATAATTTCTTCTACTAATATTTATACTTTCTTGATCTGATAATTTGTTGTTATATATTTTGAATTATCCCTGATATTCTGCTAGGTACATGACAAAATTCTCTTTTGTTTTGAATTCCTTTTCTGTTTTTCTTTTTGCTTATTCTATTTTTTATAAAAAAAAAAGGATTATTACATTATGGTCTAGCCTATTTGTGATTTTTCATATATATAAGCCCTGCTTCTGCCTCAGAATGTTAAGCCCTCCTTCTCAAGAGGACTTCTGCTTGCAAACATTTTTCTCAATTTGAAATTAATTAAATTTCAATTTTATTCCTGACTCTTTGGTCTGTAACTAGTTCTGTTCACCTCTGGCCACCCATAGGTCAGAGGCCTATTACAGCCCAGTTGTCAGAGTCATATGAAGCTCTCAGGAGTTTAATAGTTTCATCAGTGCATATTAGTAACTAAAGAACTTGTCAACCATTGCATTCTAGAAAGTGTAATTATCAGCTAAAAATATTTTACTTTTATAGGGGAAGTGTTAAGAGTTTAGAAAGATCAACATATTATAAGTCAAGAAATGACTTTAAAGCCCCTTTCAGCTCTAAAATTATATACTTCCCCCCCTTTTTAGGGATTACTCCATTCTTTCTGCTTAAAAGTTCTTTTCCTTCCTATTAGTCATCAGGGAAAGTTCTTAGAAACTAGACTATTTACAGACTATTTAGGAGTCAGTTATACATACATTGCCTCGAAATAGGGTTTAAAGTCCTCAGGGATATATCTTTGTGAGTTGCTTCTTCAGGCTATCTTCAGGACATGTGCTCAGTTTGCCACACTCATCTCTTCTCAAAATCTAGGTATCATGATAACTTCTTGCTTCTCTGATTCCTGATTATGTAGTGCCTTCTTTTTAATGATTTCCAAGTCAATTTGACCTTTAAAAATTTCTTTTGAACATATCCACACTACAAAATTATGTACAAGGACAATTTTTATGGGCCTTATGCAGAGTGAATCAGAGTAGACCAAAGGTTTCATGGATTTTAATAACAGCATGTTCAAATATCTATTTTGAATAATATATCTGCAACCACTAATTTTCAATTTTCACCAGTGGTATTGATTACACCATTATTTTTGACATTATAAAAAGGCACAATACTTCTCCCTGTTATCTATACTAGTATGTATTCATAATCACTTGTGCATACATAGATAGGTCCATATATATATATATATATATATACATATATATATATTAAAAGAATTTAAGTAAATGCATAGTCTAATCCTTCACTGAAAAATAATCTTTCTCAAACAATCTCTATAATTGACCTTTTCTTAAAGATCTTTAAGAAGGGTTGACCTATTTATTAGGTCAACCCATTCCACTTTTGAACAGCATTCATTGTTGGAATTTTTTTCCCTTAAGTTTCCCCTGGCAACTCATACCAATCACTACTAGTTCTGCCCTCTGGGGCCAAGAAAAACACATCTAATCTCTGGTAAGGTAAGAGCCCTTCAAAGACAGATACCATGCCTCATCCATGTCTGGTTTTCAGACTAAATATTCTCAGTTGATCCTCATATAACATGAACTCATGGCCCTTCTGGATCTTGATTACCTTCTTCTGAGCACTCTACAACTTTTAAAGCTTTACTAAAATGTGGCATTTAGAAATCAAGCCCAAACTTCATTTGTTACCTGATAAAAAACAAATACAAAAGAAGTATAGTTTTTTTTTTTAATTCTAGATTCTAGGCCTGTCTTAAGGCAGCCTAAAGCTGATCCTAGCTTTCTTGAGTGCCGTGACATATTGTTGATTGATACCAAGCTTGAAGTCCACCAAGTGCTAGAGATATTTTTAGGATAAACCAGTGTCTATACTATTCCAAATTTCTATTTCTAAATTTATTGTTGTTTTGGGGGGAACACAAGCTTAAGGTTTTTCTTAAGACTTTATATTAAATTTTATTATATTAGATTTCTGCTGAATATTTGGTCAAAGTTTTTGGAATTCTGAGTCATCCAGTTAGCTATTCCTTCAAGTTCTGGAACATTTTAGCATTTGAAAAGTATGTCTACTTATATCTTTATCTGATTTATTGATTTAAAAAAATCTTAATAAGACAGAGTCAAGGACATGTCAGGAGCATTCTGCTAAAGACCACTAGACAAGCTAACATCAAATAATCAATAATTTGTATTTGTTTAATCACTCAATAATTCTGAATGATTTAACTTTATATATGCCTGGCTCATATTCTCCATTAATACTCATTGTGTTTCAGGTTCATCTGTAAAATAAAGGATTTGGCTTAGATTGCCCTTGAGATCATTTCTAGTCATACGTCTATGATAGAGTCATACTGAGTCATTATGAGTGCCATTGCCTTTATGGATATCCATTAACCATTCTTTAAAACCATACTCTAAAATTTTTCAAGAATTAAAATCAAGCTCATTTGGACTTATAATAAATAACCAAGCTCCATTTCATTCCCTTCTGAAAATCTGGATAAATGCCCTTCTTCAGTCCTGAACTCTTTTTTTCAAAGACCACTGACAGTAGTACATTTACTTCTTCCAATTCTTTTAGCACCCAAGGATATAGTTTGCCTGTTTCAGGTAACTTGAACTCAATGATGGCAGCAAGGTACTTTTTTATTATCTGCTTTTATCAAAGGCATCAATTTCCCAGTTGCCATATTTATTGTTCTCCTTTCAGGCCTGAGACTATTCTTCTATGTGACAAAGAATAAAACCCAGATCATGTTTGCTCTATGTGGCAAGAGTGTGGTGTCCTGGAAACACTACTGAATTGAGAAAGTCAGGAAATCTTGAATCTGTCGCTAATTATCAGGGTAACCCTTGGTAAATCCCTTTAACTCTCAGAGTCTCAATTTACTTTTTTGTCAAAGAATTGAAACTTGATGATCTCTGTGATCCTTTCCAGCAAAGAAAGTCCATGGCTCCATGTTTGCAGGCTAGCTTTCCATAGGTCTATACTTTAAGACTTTTCATAGGGACTCATTTTTTTAACTTCTGATAGGTACCTTGATTATTTGAAGCTTGATTAGCCACTTAGTGAACTATCTGAGCCTCCTGCTCCTGTTCTCTCTTCCATTTTCAACTTTTAGGCATCTCATTACTCACTGGCACCTTCACCCCAGGGAAGGAAGGGGAAAGAAAAGAAAAGGAATCTCAGATTATTTTCTTCCTCATTAGCAACTCTAGAGAAAGCCCTGACTGCAGGAAGAGGCAGAAAGTATTGACCCAAACCAGGTTTGGTATTCTTAGTGGATTTGCTTTACTGCTTCGCTGTGTGTGTGCCAGCAGGCTCAATTCAGTCATGTCCAACCAACCACTTAACCTCAAAAAAAGAGTGGGTTATGATCTTGAGGGCTGGCATTCTTACCTACAACATATTTTATAAACTTCTCAGACTTGAACATCCTTTGGAATAGACTTTATATTCATTTAGGCATTTTCTTAATGCTGTTCAATTTCTCTAATAGAAACCTGATCATCTCTAGTTTTAAACCACAGTCTGCCTGATTTGTAGTCCCATTTCCCCATCATAATATCTCTCAATAATCCGTTTGTGGCTTGATAAGGAGGAGATTAGAAAGAGGTGTAAAAAAAAACCTTTAATTTTTGTCACATAGAAACAACAGAATAATACAAAATAAGAATGGAAGGGATTTTGAGAGCACTCCTCATTCTATAGGTGAGGAAATTGAGACCTACAGAGGTGAGGTGACTTGTCAAAGAACACAGCTAATTCTCTCTCCACTATACAACACAGCCCTTATACATAAGGTACCTTATACAAATAGTCTAATCCTTTCATTTTACAGAACAAGAAACTGAGGGTCAGAGAGGAGAAGTAACTATCCCAAAGTCAAAATAGATTATGGATGGCCTAGCCTTTATGAGGACTCAAGACTTGACTTCTTGTCTAGTACTCTTTTCACTAAACCACAAAGCCCAAATTTCAGAGCTTAAAGGACCCTTAGATGTTCCTTTATTTTATAGAGGTTTAAAGTAAGTATAGCTAAAGATTGGAAAGATTGGAACAGGTCCAAGTAACCTTACTTTCTCTTAATGTGGTACTCTTCATTTCCTCTGATCCTCTAGACAATTTCCAAACACAGTGACTGAACATTGCTCATAATGGGATGTACTGCTTTCCACTGTTTAGAAGCATATTTACAGTCAATGCTTTTCCCTTTTTTTAAAATGATATTTTATACTAAAACACTATCCCCAAGAGACCTTAAGGGATACAAAAACAACAAACCTGTAATGACTAGTCACTGAAATGGCACGCCACAAATACTTCAAAGTTTTCATCAACTCAATTTCAAAGGTTTTAGAAATAAAGGAAGAAGCCTCTTCCATGGATGGGCTTCAATAACTCTTAATGAAATTTAGAATTTCATTCTTCCTTTGCTTAGTCATGGTGCTATGAAAAAAAAATATTGAACTGGGGATCAGGATCACACACTGCAAAACCTAATTCTAAATCTATCTGTGTGAATATAGGATACTTATTGTAAGAGTTTTCACTCTCACAAGTATAAAACAAGGATATTTGAGCTAAATGGTAATATGATGTAGTAGACAAAGGATGAGTCAAAGTAAGAAAGTCTTGTATCTGAGGCACACTTAGATTTCACACTACATGAAACAAAATATTTCAAAATTTATAGATTTATAGATAATATCAAAATTATGTGGGAATAGGATAAGATACTTCCATCCTTTTCGTTCTAACTAAAAATGGCCTGAAAATTGACAGTGAAGTGCAGAAAATGAATTACATTTCAATACTTTTATTCAATTACAAAAAGTAATACACTATTTTAATCATTCATTCAATAGTCCAAAGAATACCAAATGAAAATGTTAATAGCAACACAATTACATTAAAATAAGGAAAATGAAAAGAAAAATAATGAATATTATGCACTGAAAATATCTTTACATGTTTGCAGGTAGCTTTGGGATAACACACCCCTAAAAATGCCAGGAAAGGTACATCCTCTAATTTTTCTTTTTATGAAGTCATCAGTTTAATCAATTCAAAGGAATTTGCAGATCCTTACAGAATAAAGTATAAACTATTTTGTTGGCAATCAAAGATTTCACAATCTAGTTTCACATCTTTTTCCTGCTTTACACTCATCTGTCTTCATGTACTCTAATCAATAACTCCTTGTCCTCTTCTACCTTTCCTTCTGTGTCTCCTTTGCTGAATATTTATTAAGGTCATAACTGCTAACAATGGGTAAGACTCTGTCTTGTTCACTTTTCATTTCTCCCTTCATACTATTTCACTTACTGATCTCATCAGCTCTAAAGATTTGAATTATTTTCTCTATGTAGATGATTCTCATATTTACTTGTCCAACCCTAACCCTCTTTCTCTCTCTATTTCCAGTCTCCATTCACCATACTTATTAGACATGTTATACCTGATAGACTATAACTATATTAAACATTTCCCAAAATGACCTTTTTAACTTTCCCCCCAAAATGTTCTTATCTAAATCCTCTATTAGAACTGACATCTTCCCAATCAGTGTCATTCTTGATTTCCTCACCCTAAAATATTCATTTATTTCCTCCACTCCAGTGTATTCTTCACTTATCTATCAAATTGATATTCTTAAATCTCTTACACCTTACTGCTCTCTACATACTCTTAGATTCAGTGACATGGGCCTTTTTGATGTTTCCTGGATAGAACACTCAATTTGCTGATCCTGAGGGTTTTCACTGACTGTACCTGGAACTCTGCCTCCTGGTACACTTGGCTTCCTTGAGTGTCAGCTAAATTCCCACCTTCTGGAAGAAGTCTTTTCCAATCTTCCTTAATTGTAATGCTCTTCCTCTAAGACAATCCCCAATTTATCCTATATATAAATATTTTGCTTCTATGTACTTGTTTGCATGTTTCTCCATTAAAATGTGAGTTCCTGGGTAGCACAGAGCTTTTTTGTTTATTTTGCCTTTCTTTAGATCACCAGGACCTAGTATATAGTAAATGTTTAATAAATATTACCTTTGTTCATTCTAACAGAAAATTCCCCTTCTGTAATATTTGTTCTTCTTCCACTTCTATCCTTTGAGATTTTTTGAATTTTCTTCAAAATTTATCTGTTATCTCTTCTCAAAATAAAGGTTTTTTTTCTTGAAATCCATTCCCCTAATCAGTTGATTTTTTGATCCTCCAATTTCTAATGGAATATTATTTTGAACTCTTTTTAAATTACCGTGTTATGTTTTGTCATAATTACTTATTTCAAGCTCCAAAAGACTAGGACTATGGAAGTAGGTGGGATGATGGATTGGTAATTTTGGAACCTTCTTCTCATCTGGTTTGAAGAGGAAACAATGTAGATGTCCAGAGATGTTTAAAAGTTAAGGGAAATGAGGAGCACCAAGAGAACATTATACATAGCAACAATTTTATTCAATGATTAATTCTGATGAATATGGCTCTTTTTAATAGCAAGGTGGTTCAGGCCAATCTCAATGGACTTGTAATGGAGAGAGCCATCTGCACCCAGAGAGAAGACTGTGAGAATTGAGTGTGGATCACAACATGGTATTTTCCCTTTTTTGTTGTTATTTACTTGCATTTTGTGTTATTTCTTTTTTTTCCCTTTTTGATCTGATTTTTCTTGTGCAGCATGATAATTGTGGAAATGTGTATGGAAGAATTGCACATGTTTAACGTATATTGGATTACTTGCCATCTCAGGAGGGGCAAGGGAGGGATGCAAGACTGAATGTTGAAAACTATCTATGCATTTATTTTGAAAATAAAAAGCTTTATTTAAAAAAATAACATTCTGTGATCCTAGCATTTAATTCAGAATTAATCTCTCCTCTAATTATTTCTCTTATCATAGAGCTATTAAAATAATTAGACCAATTCCCCTTCATTTAATAGATTAGTAAACTAAGGTCCAAGACAAAGAAATCTGTCATAAAATCCCATAATTCTAGTATTCTATATGTGTTTATGTGTGTTGCCAAAATTTGTATAGCAGCAATACCTTCTCAAATGCAGAATGGAATGTAAGCCCCTGAAGCATTATTTCTACAATGAGTCTTCTTGACATGTAGCAAAGTACACTCATTTCAGGCCTTCAGGCACAACTATGCATACACCAGAGACTTTTGGCACAGAATGGTCTTCTTTCCTAATGACCTGTTTCTTCACTCACTTCCATAGAAACTTTCCAGACATTTGTTTGTGCCTCCTGGCCTACAGTCTATAAGTTGCAGAATTGGTTAAATGAATGAGTTTTTTGCTCATAAAAAATTAATATATTAGAGCCCTGAAAACTTAAGCATCACTAGGATCGTTTTCCTTTTCACTTCCTAATTCACCTGACCTACTGGAACTCCTGAAGTACCTTAATATGAATTAAGATGACTATCTTCTTTAAAAAAAAAAAGACTGGTGAAGGAAGTTTCTTTTTGTTTTATTTGGAAAGTAATAATACAAATTCTAAAGAATATAAAGAATATAAATTCACAGTTTGCTCTTAAATACAATAAAGTTCCAGCCATTAAAAATTAACTTGGGAGCATCAGACCACAGAATTCAAAGTTGGATGGAACCTTAGCAAACATCTAACCCAATAAAATGGAAAGGGGCCTAGATTTAGAGTCAGAGGGAATAGACCAAAATTGCTGTTCTGCTCTATATGCACTGTATGACCTTGGGTAATCACTCCCAGTAAACAGTTTTCTTATCTGTTAAATAAAGTGACTGAACAAGACGTCTTCAATCCCTTCAATCCCTAAGTTAAAAATCTACAATCCTCTTCCTTACTCCTCATAGACTGATGTTCCTCTCTATTATTTAGCCCCTTCTCGTTGAAGCCCACACACTTTGTATCTTTCTTGATCCCCATTCTTAATGCCAGCATTTCCTGATCTGAAAGACATTCTATTTTATCTTTCATTGATTTATGTATGGTCCTCAGTTTCCCCTCACTATTAGACTATCTCAAACAGTGATGTCATACTCAAATAGAATTGGGGCCCCTAATGCATTCAGAAGAAGTCCTCTTTGTTCCATATTGATTTATTTTAAAATATAATCCTATCCAGAGTATTGTATTTTATTGATTTTGTCCAATATTTTCCAATTACATGTAATCTGGTTATAGGTAGCATTGTACAATATTGAAGATTGCATGCATGTTTCACACCTCTGATTTAGCTCCATTATGTAGAATGATAAAAAATGTGGGAGCTTCAAGAAGTATAGAAATAATTCTTGATCTTTATTATTTCCTTCCATCTTTTTGTTTGTTCAATTAACCCACTTTGATTTGATTTACTTTGATATTCAGTCTGAATACCAAGGATCAGCCATTTCTATAATGTCTTACAATACATTCTGCAATTTCTTACTGCTTTATCTTCCATTGTTTTTGTTCTTTGCCATCCCTAAACCTGTTTAATTACTATTGGTCTGTTTGTCCATTCAGAGAAATATTATGTTATCATAAACTGAGCTTTGGACTTGGTGTCCAAATGATATAGCTTTGAATCCTACCTCTCCATTTAACTCTCTCAGTTAACTGAATTATTACCTAACTAAACTTCAATTTCTTCATCTTTATAATGCATTTTATGATGTCTATAGTGCCTACCTCCCAGAATTGTTGTGTGACTCAAGAGAAATAATGCATATAAAGAATTGTGCAAACTTGAATACTTTTTGTAAATCATAGTTATTACTATTCCTAATCCTACTCTGCAAAATGATTCTAGGCAAACTCAGATAGCTGTCTACTGGGTCCACTATGAAACCATACTATCCAACCTTAATTGGGCCCTTAGTGCTGCACTGCAATCCTGTCAGTTACCAGTTATTTCCTCCAAACTCCCTAATACATTCTACATAGCTGCCATTTCTCCCTCTCCTTGACTACAAACCTTGCCCCTCTCACTCTCATCAGATAATTTTTCCAGTTGCTTTGCTAAAAAAGACCAAGGTTACCTAATAGACTCTCCTTTACTTCAAAATGCCTGGTTCTTTATCCTCCTCCCCTTTCTCCCTCTCCGTCTCTGTCTCTCTCTCAGTCTCTGTCTCTCTCTCAGTCTCTGTCTCTGTCTTTCTCAGTCTCTCTCTCTGTCTCTCTTAGTCTCTGTCTATCTCTGTCTCTTTCTCCCTTTCTCTCTTTTTCTCTCTCCTCTCCTCTTATCCCCTCTTTTCTCCTCCTCCTGCAGTTTATACTCATTGATTCTACTTCGTCACTATATAGTCACTCCTCAACAACAGTGTGTTGTAGGAATGAAAAAATGCTGAATATGGAGTCAAAATTTCTTGACATGAACCTGGCTTTCATGAACCTGGCTTGCGCAACTCACTTTTCTTCTCTGACCATGTTTTTTTTTTTTTTTTTTTTTTTTTTTTGTCTGTAAATAAAGATTTTGGACCATGTAATATCTAGGATCTCTTCTTGCTCTAATTCCTATTATTTTGCAAATTAAGACAACTTTGAGATACCGCTACACACCTGTCAGATTGGCTAAAATGACAAGAAAAGATAATGACGAATGTTGGAGGGAATGTGGGAAAGCTGGGACACTAATACATTGTTGGTGGAGCTGTGAACGGATACAGCCATTCTGGAGAGCAATTTGGAATTATGCTCAAAAAGTTATCAAACTGTGCATACCTTTTGACCCAGCAGCATTTCTATTGGGCCTATATCCCAAAGAGATGTTAGAGGAGGGAAAGGGACCCACATGTGCAAGAATGTTTGTGGCAGCTCTTTTTGTAGTGGCAAGAAACTGGAAATTGAAAGGATGGCCATCAATTGGAGAATGGCTGAATAAATTATGGTATATGAATGTTATGGAATATTATTGTTCTATAAGAAACGATCAGCAGGATGATTTCAGAGAGGCCTGGAGAGACTTGCATGAACTGATGCTGAGTGAAAGGAGCAGAACCAGGGGATCATTATACACGGCAACAACAATATTATATGATGATCAATTCTGATGGACATGGCTCTCTTCAACAATGAGAGGTCTAAACCAGTTCCAATTGTTCAGTGAGGAAAGCCACATACACCCAGAGAGAGGGATGTGAGATGTGGACCACAACGTAACATTTTCATGCTCTCTATCTATGTTTGCTTGCATTATGTTTCCCTTCTCAGATTTTTTTTCCTTATAGATCCAATTTTTCTTGTACAGCAAGATAACTGTAAAAATATGTATACATATATTCGATTTGTCAAGTATTTTAACATAATTAACATGTATTAGACTTCCTGCCATCTAGGGGAGGGGGCGGAAGCTGGGGGGAAAACTTTGTAACAGAAAGCTTTTCAAGGGTCAATGTTGAAAAATTATCCACCCATGTTTTGCAAATAAAAAGCTTTAATTTAAAAAATCCTATTATTTTAAAACTTAGGTTCTGCTTTCAGTATTCTACTAAAATTTTCTTCTCAAAAGTCACCAGTTAGCTCTAATTTACCATTCTCAATATCCTCATGTTCTTTGACCTTCTTTAAACTTCTACTATTGTTTATCGGTCTCTTCTCCTTGATACTCTTTATTCCTTTAATTTCTATAAAATTGCATTCTAATTATTTTCCTATCTCTACAACCACTCCTTCATAATCTCCTTTTTCTCTTCTTGCCCCCAAGAATTACCCCCAAGTAAAGTCAGAACCAAATCTGTTCCCTCTTCCTCAGGACAATCCTTCAGATAATCAGAGACCTCTCACATCTATACAACTCTATTCTTCACTACTTTCTTCAACAAATTCTTATATAGAAGAGTTTTGAAACCCTTCACCATCTTGGTGACATTCATCTGGAAGTTTCTATCTTTTCAAAACCCATTTTAACTGAGTACAATAATCTAGATGCAGCCTGACCAGAGCCTAATACAGAGCTCTCTTGAACTGCCATATCACAATCATTATTCATATTGGCCTTGTGGTCCACTAAAACCCCTGAATTTTTTTTTAAAATGGACTGATCTCTAGCTAGGCTATACCCAATTTTTATTGTGAAGTTGATTTTTTGAACCCAAATGTAAAATGCATCCTTATTTGATTTCATCTTATTTGGATTGTTCCAATGTTCCAGTTTGACAAGATCATCTTAGAAACCAATTATGCCATACAATGGCATATCTCTCCTAACCTTGTGTTGTCAAAAGTTTAAATAGCATTCCATCTACATTTTTATGCAAGTCACTTGATTAAACTCAGTTAAGAGTCTTTTTTCCAAATTGATATAAATCCATTAATGATTATGTTTGACACCTGGACTAGCTGCCTTCTATTTTTAGTCTACTTTTCAACATCTTACACAAGAGAGGACCATGATAAACTTGGTCAAATACTCTGCTAAAATCTAATCTAATTTAGTAATCCAATTAAAAAATAGTCTGGGAGGGTATTTCTGGTGAAGACATACTGACTGTGGCCACAGCATCCTTTTCTAGATGCTCATTACCTACTCCATTTACTTCCCTATCTGAAAGACTTAACTCTTTAAAAAACAAACAAACAAACAAAAACAAAAACAAAAACAAAAAAAACAAACAAAAAAAACCTGGCACAATATTTGCTCTCTCCTGGTTTGTGACCTTTCCCCATTTTCCACAGTCCCATAAAGATCAATGGCAATGGCTCAGCAATCACAACCTGAAGTTCTTTCAGGACACCAGAATGTAGATCATTTGGAGCTGATGATTGGAACCCATTGAAGGAAAGTAGATATTCTTGCTCTCTTTTATATTAATTCTTATACTGGATTTCAGTTCCCTAATAGCTACTTTCTGCTGTACTTTCTAGATCAAAGAATACTGTCCTTGGCAGAGAAAGCAGAAGCAAAATAAGATTAGATAATTTTCCCTTCTTTCTATTATTTCTTATCATTCCACCCACTCTGAGCACATTTCTAGCCTTTCTTTGATTTTTCTCTTTTCTGCAGTTCACTTAAAAACAAGCAAACAAACAACAACAATAACAACAAAAATAACTATAACAACTGAAGCATCCCTTACCAATAACTGATAGTTTTTAGATTTAGGGTTACTTTAGCTATTCCTATATGACTATGCTATATTTTTGTTATCATTCTCAATTATATGCTTGTCCTCTCATCTTTTGAATATCTTTTAAAAAACTAAGCTCTCAATTAGTTTCTCATTAGACAATTCCCAGGACTGACAAGTCTCATTCTGGTAAAACATTTAGTAAGTAGTCTCATTTAGCATCCTCATAGAAGTCTCTTCTTATTTAACAAAAATTGAAAAAAAAAAACCTTAAAAGTCATAATATTCACATTATACATAGAAATTCATGTTTTACAAAGTATTTTCTTTGCAGAGTTACGTAGTATGGACATTATTTCCCTCATTTTAAAAATTCAGAAACTAAATTCCAGAAGGTTAAATGCCCCAAAGCTAATATACATCATAGTAAGGCTAAGAGTGCAGATTTTCTAGTATTAGGCCTTTCCTATTATTTTAAAACTGCCTTTGATATTAAACCTAGGTCCTTATCCCAGAAATTATAGTGTATATATTTTGTGTTAAATTTCACATACATGTTGCTTTCCTTTAATAGTGTGGAAGCTTTCTGAGGGTAGGGACTATTTTAGTTTGCGTCTTTTTTTTTTTTCCTCTAGTGTCTAATCCCTATGTGGCATATAGCAATTACTTGATAATTGCTTTTTATATTAACTTGCCGAAGCTATTTGTGTACCAAGGGATTATGACATTTGCCAGACTGAAAGTTAGTGGGAGAAATCAAATGTCCCTTAAGCTGGAGAATAAGGGCAGTTTTTTTTTTTCCTAAGGTGATTTTAAGGGGGGGAACTATTAATTTTCTTGTGTCCCTGGAAATTAAAAGCTGCTTTTCTGGGCAACTCAGGTGTCCTGATTCTTGGGATTACCTTAGGATTTCTTGGTTCTGGGGCCAAGTATACAAAGTCTCTTATCAAATCCCCTGAAAAATTATAAACCTCTTTCTTCTCGTTTTTGTTTGCCTTTTTAATATTAATGGATTTTGTATCATAGTGAAATGCCCCAAGCAATGTATAGTTGGTTTGAGCTAAAAAAATCAAAAGGTGGTAAGTATACTATTAGTCTCATATGTTTAGGCTTACATTTATCTGTTCTCAAACAGAAATACGTGTGTGTAAAGAGAGAGACAGAGAAATAGAGAGATATAGTCAGAGACAGAGAGATACCTAGGATTTCAGAGAAGGAGGATGGGAGGAGTCCGAGTAATTGGGCGCAGTCTTCTAAGATTTAGCTATAACCACTATTTTGAGATCCTGCAAGGGTTTACAAGATTTCTTCTAATAGAATATTTAGGAAGTTGTCTCAACTATTCTAGGAGAAAACGCTCACATTCCTGAGAAAACATGAAAAATTGTTGAACTAATAATAATCACATTATGTGTAGACTTTCAGGTTTTGCCATGTTTTCTTCTTAAGAATCCTTTCAGTTAGATAGTATAGATATTATTTCCTCCACTTTACATATTCAGAAGTTGAATCTCCAGGAGGCTAAGAGAATGGCCAAAGATCATGTAACTAATTAATGTCATAGTCAGGATAAGAGCTCAGATTATCTAGTATCAAGGTCTATGTTTTATCTACAATATCACACAACCTTTCTTGGGTATGTGCATGTGTGTGTAATGAGAAGGTGTATGTGCATGTATGCAAATATTACAATTATGCAAATCATTATTTCACAAATCAAAATGTAGTACATATAGTGTGTATATATACATATACATATATACATACATATAAGCATAAATCTATATGTGTATATAAAATTTATATATGTGTGTCACATTTTTCTACATCACAATTATTTATATATTTATTTTATGACCCTGTCACTCTAATAAGATGGTAAACTCCTTGAGAACTTAAGTTCCTAAGCAGCAGCTTGCACAGAATATTCATGATATATGTAAATATATGTGTGTGAATATAAATACTTATGTGTATGTATGTATATATATATATGTGTGTATGCATATAGTATATGTATATGTATGTATATACATATGTATATAAGTAATATGTATATGTATATAAGTATATATATATAAGTAATAAAAATATATATGGTGAAGTATCAAGAATATATTATCTTGACTTTTTGCCATTTCTCATAAGAAGTAATGCTATAAATGTCTCCTTCAAATTCATAAGGAGTTTTGAGTAGTGAGGAAGATAGTGTGCTGGGCCTAAAATGAGGAAGTTGTTTTTGTTCAGTTGTTCTAATCATGTCTGACTCTTAGTCACCCCATTTGGAGTTTGGGTTTTCTTGGCAAAAAACATTGAAGTGATTTGCCTCTTTTCCTTCCCCTTCTCCAACTCATTTACAAATGAGGAAACTGAGGAAAACAAGGATAAGTGACTTGCCCAGGGTCACACAGTTAGTGTGAGGTTCTATTTGAACTTAGGAAAATGAGTCTTTCTGATTTCAGGCCTGGTACTCTATGCACTGTACAACCTAGTTGCTCTTGTTTCAAATCTAGCCTTAAGTAATTACTGTTAGAATCTAAGCAAGTCATTTAATCTGTCAGACTCAGTTTTGTCAACTGTAAAATAATCTTCATAAGAGCACCCACCTTGCAAGATTGTTGTAAGAATCAAATGAGATAGTATTTGGAAAGAGCTCAGCAGAGGGCTTAGCATGTAGTAGATGCTTTATAAATGCTTATTCTTTTCCTTCCATCTTTTGTTTTTCTTTTCTATGAATTTTGCCAACATACTGGGCAAGCATGAGTGTCTTAATTAAATGAGCATTCAATTAGTCCATCCTTTCCCAACATCTTGAAACTTTTAGAGATTGTTCATGCATGTTAAAAATCTAAAGGCTAAATCCAGAACAAAACTATTGTGAATGTTCTCTGTCTGAATGGATCCATCAATCAACCAGCATTTATTAAATGCCTATTACATACCAGATACTCTACCAGAAACTAGGGAATACAAAAACAAAACTCAAATATGCTGTAATCTCAAAAGTTTATATTCAATTTTCTATTGAGGATGACAACATACACACATATATAAGAATAGGCAAAATAAATACAAGTTAACCAAAACAAGGAGAGGGGAGTGGGAACAACAATTGGGAACATTCAGAAAGGTATCCAGTATAGGTGATAGGTGAGTCAAGTCTTAAAGAAGTGAGAGATTCTCTCTTTTCAATCAGGAAAAACTAAACTAGCAAATGCACTTAGGGACAACTTCAAAGTCAACCAAAATGAAAACACAAGTGGAGAAAACCAAGGTTCCTTAAGCAATGACATTGCTGCTTACTGACATTTCCTTTTTGCCTACTTCTGCCCTCTCTATCCACCTTCTGTAGTATTCTTTATTCCATTCCCAAAACAAGTGACTTTGAGCTTTCCTACTTAAGTAACTTCACTACCTGCTAGTCAAGGCAGAAGTGCTAAACCACACAAGTTATATTTCTCCCCCATTCAACACCTTGTTTAACACCTTCTCATCATGAATTCTGTTACAGGTACCTCTTCTCTAATCCAAACACAACTTATTTGCCTTCTTCTGCTGATATTTCCCCAAACAAAATGTCATTTTCCAACAAAAATGCCAAAGTAATAATAGTATTCCCATTAAATTATAAATTCTTTGAGGGTGGGAACTGTCTTTTCTCTTTTAAAATAAAAGTTTTATGTCTTAGCACAATGTCTTGAATATAGTAGGCACTTAATAAATGTTTACTGATTGATACTGATTTATATATGGACTTCAAATGTGGCATATATCTTACCAATGCAAATATAGCATTTAATGTGCTAGGTTAAGTTAAAATAGCATTCTCACACAGTTCAGGAGAGTCCCCTTAATATGAAGTTATGAGACCCATAGATTTAGAAATAGAAGGGAAGAGAGTTCCATATGGGGAAAGAATATTTTTCATTTGGTCATTGGTGCCTAACACTGAGGAGGTATATCAGAGACACTTATTTAACTGGCTTGAATTGAATGATATTAGCATGTAAAAATACAGAAAATGACAGAGCCTTAAATATGTGCTTTTAAGGAAACCAAAAAAAGTAATAAAATTATTGATCAGTCAAAATTGAAGATTATGTAAAAGTTTGGTAGTATCTGTTTTTGGCTATGTATCTGTCTAATCATATATAGCTGTGTTTATGTGTAGATATAAACATATACCACCATACATATTTATGGATATGTAATATTTATATGTATAAATATACATGTATATACATATATGTAGGCGCATATAACTGTACATGTCTATATATTCACTGATTTGTATATAGATATAGGAAGATATGCATAGACAGCAATATCCTATCTAGAGAAACAGAAAGTAATTATAGATTTATCATACTTGAATTTGCTAACATGAAAGAGGCAACCAATAGAGGTAATATTAATTCCTCAAGATATTTTTCTACTAATACTTTTTTCTGTAAATGTTCCTATTTTATGTTCTATTAAATAACTCCATATAACTCCATATGAGTTATAAATGCTTGCAATACAGCTTTTTCTGAAAAGTAGAAGTCTATAAAATTTTGCTCTTCTTAAACAAAGCAAAACTGAGTGAATAATCTCAGGCATTTTTGTATTGTGCATTTTGTTTTTAGAGCATCTAAAAACATTATTCCAATTTTACATTTGATTACACAGAGGCAAAACACGTCATGATGAGTTATAAGGATAAGAATAAATTCTGAATTCATTCTCTTGGGTTTCTTCCCTGTTATTAAATTGCTATTACTATACTTACAAATGAACTTTAAGAGACTCATAAGTTGTTTTAATAAAAATGTTTGTTTGTTTTACAGATGTTTTAAAACTCTTAGAATGTACTAAATGCCAACTCAAAATCAATTTCTTCCCAGAATACATGATTCTTCTGACAAAATATCTTTTGTAATTCAAATTTTAATGATCAGAACCTATAAAATCATGGCTTCAAGGAGAAGAGAAAAAGTTACTGATATCGTTTAAAACATAATAACATACTCTTAAAGTTCAGCAAAGAGTTTAAGGGTCTTGAATAGCTGGTAAAAAAAAAATATAACCTTGTCAGCAACTCAAAGATACCAGCATACCTTCCCAAGAATTTAAACACAGGAAAGCTCAAGGTGTTAACAGTTGTGACGGAAAGAAAATAGGAGATCATTACTGGAACAAGAATAAAATGTTACTTTAATGGATGAATCATAATAATTCAGTATGATATGGTATAAAGAACCCACTGGAATGGTAGTCAGAGCCTAGGTTTCTTATCCTGGCTCAGCTACAAATTATTGTTAGAAATCTGGAGCAAGTAGCATGTTTTTCTGGGCCTTTGTTGCCTCATATATAAACTAAGTTATTTGGATCTGCTGAATTTTTATTCTTTTCACTTCAACAAGTATTTATTCAAGACTGTGTTCAAGGCACCAAGCTAGACACTGGAAATACAATGACAAAAACAGAAATCCCTGACATTTCCTAGAGGGATCCAACATATATACAAATGAATGCCTATGTACAAAGACAGAGAAAAACAAGAACTAGAAAAAGAGACACATGGATAGATATGAGAGACAGAGAACAATTTTCAAACATTTGTTAAGTACCTGCTATCTACCAAATATTGCTTTAAACACTATGGATATAAGAAGAAAAATACACCTAAAGAACTTAATGCAATCTATCAAAGGAGACACCATATACAGATATAAACAAATAAATAAAGATCAAATACATACAAGGTAGGTTAGGGAGCTATGGACATCAACAAAGGCTCCAAGTTAAAAAAGTAAGAATGATTGAAATATTGTGAGGGATGCTACAAGAATGAGGTGAGAAGTACATTTTCTCCACTTTATCATGCTGAATTATTCATACATTTAAATAAAATATATGAAGCCAATCACCAAAGTTCTATCAGTTTTGCAATGCCACAGGTGAAATCAGGCAGTGAGAAACATGTTGATGTCTCTTTAACATGTGCTTTGTAATCTTTCTGAAGGTGGTAGTTTCTACTATTCCAGCCCAGTTCTCATGGTTTTAAAGATTTTTAAAGTTCTCACCAGCTTCTGCAATCTACGTGCTCATCGTGCAGAACTGGCACTAAGGAAAAGATGAACATTCAGGACAAGTAATTTCCCTGAAAGATGAGAACTCTGTTCTTGACTTTAGACTTAAGAAACCTAATAGATAAATGAACTGAGCCACATGAATCTGACTCAATTATAGCTTTATAAAAGAATCTTTAGCAAAGTGGATAGAGTATTCAACTTCTCATCAGAAGGATTGAATTCTACCTCAATCATAAAAATCATTGATCTAGAATCAGATGACAAGCTGGCTAATCCAAACCCCTCAATCCTTAAAGTTGTGAAAATTAAGATCACAGTTTATCACAAATTTAGTAAGCATAAGAGGTAAGATTTACAAGCCTTAAGAACCTGGGTCACTTCCCTTAACTACTTTTGAGCCCCAGTTTGGGGGTATTAACATAGCATAGGGTTATTGTGAGCATCAGTGTAAAGTGTTTTATAAACCTTAAAGAACTCTATAAATGCCAGCTTAAAAAGAAATGTAGTTTTAGATTTCCAAAAATACCTGTCTAACCCAAAATTGGTTAATAACATTGTGACATCTTGGTGGGGAGGATAAAGATACTCTTCCATTTAGATATGTTGTGGCCCTCGCTGAAAGTCCCTCTATATAGATCGTCTCCTAGTTTCCTACATCTATTATAAGTAATAATCATAGACCTGATACTACCATATACTGAAAAAGACAAATCTAACAGAAATTATGTTTGAAAAATTCAGGCTTGCAGTGGAGATTTTTTTAGTTTCTTTTTTTTTTTTTTAAATTTTTATTTAATTTGAATAACATATGTGTGGGTAATTCTTCAACAATAACCCTTACATAGCTTTCCGTTACAAAATTTTCCCCCCAACTCCCCACCCCTCCCCTAGATGGCAGGATATCCACTACATGTTAATTATGTTAAAATATTGGCAAATCGAATATATGTATACATATTTCCAAACTTATCATTGGTGTGCAAGAAAAATCTTATCTACACGAACGATATATCAGATAAAGGAAACACAATGTAAGCAAACATCAATCAAGGAGTATGAGAATGTTATGTTGTGGTCCACATTTCGCATCCCTCTCTCTGGGTGTATATGGCTTTCTTCAGTGAACAATTGGAGGTGGTTTGAAACATTTCATTGTTGAAGAGAGTCATGTCCATCAGAATTGATCGTCATATAGTACTGTTGTTGCTGTGTATAATGATCTCCTGGTTCTGCTCATTTCACTCAGCATCAGTTCATGTAAGTCTCTCCAGGCCTCTCTGAAATCATCTTGCTGGTCATTTCTTACAGAACAATAATATTCCATAACATTCATATACCATAATTTATTCAGCCATTCTCCAATTGAAGGGCATCTATTCAATTTCCAGTTTCTAGCCACTACAAAAAGGGCTGCCACAAACATTCTTGCACATGTGGGGCCTTTTCCTTCCTTTATGATTTCTTTGGGATATAAGCCCAATAGAAATGCTGCTGGGTCAAAGGGTATGCACAGTTTGATAACTTTTTGAGCATAGCTCCAAATTGTTCTCCAGAATGGCTGTATCCGTTCACAGCTCCACCAACAATGCATCAGTGTCCCAGCCTTCCCACAACCCCTCCAACATTCATCATTAACTTTTCCTGTCATTTTAGCCAATCTGACAGGTGTGAAGTGGTATCTCAGGGTTGTCTTGATTTGCATTTCTCTGATCAATAGTGATTTGGAGCACCTTTTCATATGACTATAAATAGTTTTAGTTTCATCCTCTGAAAATTGTCTGTTCATATCCTTTGACCATTTATTGATTGGAGAATGGCTTGAATTTTTATAAATATGAGACAATTCTCTATATATTTTAGAGATGAGACCTTTATCAGAACCCTTAAATGTAAAGATGATTTCCCAGTTTATTGCTTCCCTCCTAATCTTGTCTGCATTGATTTTGTTTGTACAAAAACTTTTTAATTTAATATAGTCAAAGTTATCTATCTGGTTTTCAATTAAAAGTTCCAGTTCTTCTTTGGACATAAATTTATTCCATCTCCACAGGTCTGAGAGGTAAACTATATTATGTTCCTCTAACTTCTTTACAAAATCACTCTTTATATCCAGATCATGAACCCATTTAGATCTTATCTTGGTATGTGGTGTTAGATGTGGGTCAAGCCCTAATTTCTTCCACACTAGTTTCCAGTTTTCCCAGCAGTTTTTGTCAAATAGTGAATACTTATCCCAAAAGCTGGGGTCTTTGGGTTTATCAAAAACCAAATTGCTATAGTTATTGCCTAGTTTGTCTTGTGATTCTATCCTATTCCACTGATCGACTACTCTATTTCTTAGCCAGGACCAAATGGTTTTGATGACCGCTGCTTTATAATATAGTTTTAGATCTGGTACAGCAAGTAGTGGAGATTTTTTAAAAGCACATGAAGTAATCTCAAGTTTCTAGCCAAGAAAGCAGTCACAAAAGGAAAAAAAAATCACTCTAGGGAAAGCCTTTGCTACATATTCTTTGGATAACTGCTCAATTCAATACTGTTTAGGTCTTGGTTACTTTCCAGACCACTTCATTCATTCTATACTCTTTATAGAAACCAAGGCAAGCCTTTGAACACCCACTGAGAACCACCAAGTGTGAAACCCATAGAAACTGGAGGCTGGGTGTCTTCAATCCAGGCATTCCACACTTCCATGAAATTGTTCACCTCTTTTAAAGCCCAGGGCAAACTCTAGGAATGGGTAAAGTGGGAGAAGACACATATATTTTTCTTTTAAAAACTTTGCCTATTTCATGGTACATATCCCTAATTAGCTTGTCATAGTGCTTTTTTTTTTTATCATGTCTGTAAACCACCCTTTGAAAATACAAATAGGTATCTGCAAGGTTGGACATACTGTGCTATTACTACAGATTAGTTGGTCCAATTAGCAGAGAATAGAATAAAGGTTCTTCATGTATGAAAGAAATATATTTTAATAATGGATAAGTAAAGATGATCAGGGGAGAGAGTCAAAGAATATTTGAAGTAGGTAGTGTAGTAATGAAAAAGGGGAAAATGATGTCCTCAAGATAATCTTTGTATATTTAATTGATCAATAAGCATGGATTAAATGCCTCCTATATGATGAGATTTATGCAAGGTAATACCATACCAAAATAGGAACACTGCTTCCCAAATGTGTAGAGGCTAATTTTCTCCTTCCTGACCCTGTATGAAAATATTTCACTAATTTTATTTTTAAATTACTGATGAAGAGAATTGTTCCTTTCATACATAGGCATCATATATGCTGAAAGGGAGGAGAAGAAGGACATTTTGTGTGAAATTCTGGCAGAGGAAAAAAAACAATTCTCAGAGATCTTAAAGGAAAAAACGTTACCATTTAAAAGAAAAGGAAGACACAAAGTTCTGAGAGGACTAGAGTGAAAATATGGCCTCAGTATCAAATGGATTGATTGATTTTAAAAAGTTGAAGTCCATTCCCCCTCACTCCCTGGAAGCTAATTTGCATATGATTTCTTTTACAACTTGGAACTTTATTAGTGGGAAACTGATTCAAGGAAATATTTTGGCACTAAGAGTGCTGTATAATGGATATTTATTTCACAATTGACAGACTGTGGATTTTGGATTTCTCAATCTAAATTAGACATGGTTCACTACATACAAGTAGCCATTCAGTTGAATCATTAAAAACCAGATAAGAAATCATGTGAGAAGACATGGAGAAACAAAAGAGAATAACTGCTCACACAAGACATCATGTAGAAATGTTAACTGATTCAAGCCAATAGTTGAAATCAGCTGGCTGGAGGAAGACTGGTTCTAAAGCTGATGCTGAGAGCTGATCTAATTGGAGAAAAGCTTTGATGCTGGGAGCTAAATGGAGAAAGTATCTTCCTCTGATACATAAAGAACTGATTGGGAAATTAGTGCCATCTATAATTTGAGAGAGAGGAAAACCTTTCAAGAGCTTGTCTACTTTGCCCTTTTTGATCTTATATGCTTTAAGAAAGGAAAATATCTCAAAAACTATAGAAGGTAGAACAAATTAGTTTTGAAGATTTTAGATTAATGAGTGTCAAGCTGCTTCAGAGTCTAGCCAAGGAGGGAAACTAGGAAAGTTTTGTAGACCTCAAGCTTAAGCTATTATTATCTCAAAGATCTTAACTCTTCAGTGGTCTGACTAGCAGAGAACTGACCCCATCAAGAAGGATTCTGTCTAGAAACTCTGGCCCACAATCCAGAATTGTAATTTCTACCAAGTACACTGGCTTCCCTCTTCATGTACCTCACTGTTGGGTTTCATGGTTGAGTTAACACCAAGGTTAATCCTAGAAACCTGAGAATGAGTTGTAACAGCATGATTTTCATGGCTGATTCCTCTCTCTGGGAAATCCTCCCAAACTTGCCAAAGGAGGACAGATCAAGTGCAATGAGTCATTCTGAAGATAGAAAAGTATGGTCAGATGCTATAATTAAACAATCCCCTGTGCTACCTTAAATACCTGTCAATATCACTATTATTCACATTACACTAGTACTAAAATATGTAGACTTTTTATAGAAGGAAAATAAACCTCACTAGTTCTTATAGAAGAACAAACTTGATATTCCAGAAAACTTGAATGATTTTTGGTCTTTTAATTGCTTTAATCTAAAACATCAAGATAATGGAGCAAACATTCAATACTAAATCCTCCAAATTTTCACCCTGTAAACAATAGTATATCTTAACGATTGTTTTTTAGATAGTATTTTTCTGTATGATCCTCAAATATCCATATTATATCTCTAGCAAGAAATTTAAACAAAGCTCAGAGGCTATATAGAGATCATTTAATCCAATACCTTAATTTTATTAATTTATTTTATCATTGTATTAATGTTATTAATTAATTTATTTTGGAGTGTTCTGTTGGAGTGTAGTCTGTTCTCTCTCACAACACTATAAAGATAATTCCATCACTTCTTCATATGTTGAATTTCTTCATTCAAATCTCAGTACTATCACTTTCATGAGGCATTCTATTATTATTCTAGTTAAAATTTATATCATCTCTCTTGATTTTTCCCCATAACATTTCTCTGTGTATTGTATTCATTTATTTACAATACTAAATCCTACTTATTAGTAAAAAAGCCGGACTGTAGAATTTACTTCATGTTTCATATTCACAGTTACAAAGTGTGTAGAACACTATAGGTGCTTGAGATGTGTTAAATGACTGACGAAAAGATCAAATAACTTGCCACATCTGGTTAGTTTCAAAATTGAGATTAGTAAATAGATTCCCTCACTTTTAGTTTAGTACTTTTAATTTCTGCTTCATCTCACCACCACCCCTATTTTATTCCTTGACAATTTCCTCACATATTTTCTCCTCCATTATTATAATTACTATTCATGCTTAGAGTTTTTGAACATTTTTTGATAATCAAAAATAAAACTACCTTCTATTGCATGAAGTCATATAAAAAAGTGAAACATACATACTGACAATATCTTTAAAAATCAATGAATCAGAATGTATTAGTAATCCCATGCCAAAACCATTTTAAAATAAATACATTTTGTTACTCCAAAGTCAAATAATTGTTCACTAATATATTGCACTATAATTTAGAAGTAATTTAGATAATAAAAAGAAATAAATCTAATTTATAAAATTTAAATCATTTTACCTACCTGATATAATTTCAAATCAAAAAGGCAGAGCACAATTATAACAAAAAAATTGGAAAATCTGTGTTAACAGAGAAACTAAACACACTCACACAAGCATACCATGCACCTCCACCACAGGTAGAACTAAATTGACGGGGGGAGATTTAAGATTCAGCTTTCAAAAAGTTTCACTTCAAGTACTTGGAGAAATTAAATTAATAAGAAAGTACATCTTGAAAACCTGAGCAGTCATTAAGGACGTGGGAGATTCTGAATTCTAATACTATTCCCATAATGCTCTGGACATTTGTGCCAGGATGAGAACAACATTTAATGTCTCACAGGGAAATCTTTATAACTGTTTTGTTAGTAAAATATTATGCAACCTCCAAATGAATAACACTTGAGTTGTAAAGTA
Organism: Myrmecobius fasciatus; assembly: GCA_023553655.1. Classification (NCBI taxonomy): domain Eukaryota; kingdom Metazoa; phylum Chordata; class Mammalia; order Dasyuromorphia; family Myrmecobiidae; genus Myrmecobius; species Myrmecobius fasciatus. Next base: position 405,183 of record JAJPUD010000070.1, read on the forward strand.
CTAAAAGTGTTGTAATGTCAGAGGCCTTAAGAGGCAGAGAGAACCATGGTTATAATAAATTTTGGTAAAGAAGCAGGCTGTTGCTAGAGGGGGCAAGAGTTGTGCTGAGCCAAAAACCCTTTTAAAAGCACAATTAACTTCACAAATTGAGATGGTAGAGAGATGGGAGGTCTGGGGAGGACTGTAAAAGGGAGGAAGGGAGGGCAGGAGGGAATAAGTAATGATACTTTACTAAACACTTGTAAAAATCAAAGTGGAGAGTTCTGCTTATGCAGGATGTCTCCTGGGCATTCACAACAAGACAAAAAGGCAGATGGTACCCCAGAAAGAGCTCTACCTTAGGAGTCAGGATATTTCATTTCTAGATCTGGCATTTTGCCAGTTACTATCCATTTTTTGTTTTAGTTTCCTTACCTGAAACCTGGGGGATTTAAACTAAAATGATCTCCAAATTCCCTTTTAGCTGCACAATTCAGCTCTTTATTTTGTACTGCCCGTAAGTGGCACAAGCTATATATGTATGGAAAAATGAAATAATGAAAAAAAGTTTAGAATATCATGGTGTCCTTCCAAAAAGAATCAAAAGAATTAAAAGGGACTTTAAAAGTCCCCTAATTCAACATTCATTTCATAGGTAAAGAACCTGAGGCAGAGAGAATGATTTTTATAAGAGGTAGGAAATTGTAGAGGAAGGATTTGAATTCAGGTTCTCTGATTACAGGAAGAAGAGGATATGGAGTAATAAAAAGCAGAGAAGAAAGAAAAACATAATCACAACATTTCTGCTTCTGAAACTTTTAATACTCCAAGCTGCTTATGAAGCATGAAGAGAGAGGCTATCAATGCTTGCCTTCATTCAGGAGTCAAGAATCTCTGTTGTTTTAGATGGAAAGGACTTTGCTCATATTGACTGTAAATTTTTACTTGACTAAAACTCAATTTAATTTTCAGGACCCTGTAGTGGGAATGGAGCCAGTTTATAAGAAGAAATGCAGACATCAAACTTTAATTACTTTTACAACTGAATTCATATTTGTTAATCTGCATATCCAGGGAAATAAATGCCAGGCACCCCCATTTAGATTTTTTTTTTGCTTTTTGCTGAGGCAATTGAGGTTAAGTGACTTTCCCAGGGTCACACAGCTAGGAAGTGTCTGAGACCAGATTTGAACTCAGGTCCTCCTGACTTCAGGGCTGGTGCTCTATCCACTGCACCACCTAGCTGCCCCCACAATGTTAAATTTCTAAGAGAAGGAAAAAAGGAGATCCAGAAGTAGAAAAAAATCTAAGGAATGAACATTTTCCAGAGGCATAGAGGAATATGCCCTGAGGTGAGGAAGAGAATCTATACAATTAGGGAACAGAAAAAAGGGATTATTATTGGAACGATCTAACAACTTACTTAGGTTTAATTGTTTTAACATAAATATATAATTTTTCCCATTTTTAAAAATAAATCCCCAAATCAGAATGTCTAATATCATGTGATATGAGAACACACACACTATACACACACACAAAGAATGTCCCAGGAGAGACAGCTTTCTTAAAAAGATGGAGTTGTAATCAAAACCCCATGATATTGATGTTCCTTCTATTTCTGTGTCAAAGTTTTCTTTTTAGGAAATTGGATATTTCCCTCCACCACAACAATGAGCAAACAAGTGGGTTTTAAAAGAAATATAAATGTTAATGGACAGGTTTCAAATAGACACCTCTATCTATGAAGTAAGTTTTGACTGTTTACCCTTTCGCGCATGCAAGCCATCTTTCTAATTGACGATATTGTGAAGAAAGTTACCAATGGTAATAGAAAGCTTCATAGTTCACTCAAATCGTAAACAGAAAAAAAATATACTGTCCAAAATGTAATATCTTTGTCTTTAAAAGCACTGATTTTTGCAGGCTAATTAAAATTACCTGGAAATTTAATAGGTCCCAATTCAATCTGTGAAATAACACCAGTTTTTTTAGAAACCATAAAATCATCTTAGATTCAAGTCTATGACATGGTCAGAGTTTGTCTTGCTGACCTAAACAACAACTCTTCCCTGTACGATGCTCTCAATGGTTGGCATTAAAGTAATCTGTGAAGCTGTTCAATTTATACCCGGACAAATCTTTACAAATATATCTGAAGAAAACTACTGGTCAGTGGAAATAGGAGAAATGTAGCTACTTTCAAGATGTGATTAAACCTTCCTCTCCCCACACTCTCACCCATCATCTTTTTTGTGAAAGAAACAGATTTTGAAAAGTAAAAGCTTCCACTGCATTTTTCCTGCTAAAAACTTCCTGTAGGAGGGAATAAAAAAAAGTCAAGCTTGAGGTGATGATGAAAATAAACCATATGGATTTTTGAGATCTGAAGAATTATTTCAAGCAGCAGAAAAGCATATGAAAAAACATTCACCAGTGGCTAATGTGCTTATTATGACAAAACTAATTTGGAGTGAGAATCAGAGTCTATTCTTCTGCACAGTGTAAATTAACTATTAGTTTGGCAGTAGTGAGTGGCAATACTATTGCTGCCATGGTGTTGAAGGTGTTCAATAATGTTTATTTAATTGATGTTTAATTAGCTTTGGGTTAAAGCCACAAAGTTCATAGCTTGATGGCATTCCTTTAAAGATCCCATCACTAAAGATTGTATTTCATTCAAAAACACTGACTCTGTGTTGGAGGAAACCAATTAAAATTGACCATGACATTGGAATTAACCATACATATGGCCTTTTGGTGTTCTGACTATAGGAATGGATTTATGGGGATGGAGAGAAGTCGGGAAGTGGAGCCATAGTTATCCAAAGAAGTGGTTCTTCTGAGCCCATCCCAGAAAAATAAATATGGTGGTATATATATATATAAAGAAGAGAATGGCTGATTCACTGAAATTTATTCAGTTTTCTACTTCAAATCATTGCCCTCAACCTAATGCAGTGCAGAAGCCAGACTGAAATGATTGATATGACTGGAGTGGATATGATTGGAGTACCAATAAAATTCACTGTTCATATCAGATGAGGGTGGAGAGATGGGTTTGTCCAATGGAGGTTCCATTGACTTTTTGTATTCATGAGTTTCCACTGAAGAAGCTAGTGCACCTAAAAGTGGATATGCAGAACTGACACATGATGAGTATGGTAGGAGCCGATTTACGGCAGTGGGTAAAGGTCACACTGTGTCTGACACAAAGCTTACCCGGAGGAGCCCAGTCTCTCGCTCTATGGGTTGGCAACACCATGTGAAAGCAGCACTCTGCTCCTAGGAGGGCGTTTCTTGTGTTAAACATCAATTCTGCACCACTCTGCCAACTAAGGATTGATGTTAATGGGCTCTGAAGGGATGCCCCAGCCTGTCCTCCTCAGCCAGAAGCATGATGGCTGTAATGAGGGGAAAAATGGCCTGATGAGAGTTGGTCATCCTCATTAATTTTTCTCCTGGACAGTCACAGCTTGGACAAAAGCAAGGTACAAGAGAGTGAAGAAGCAGAGATTTTCCATCATTCCTTTTAGGAGTTATCTGGACATTACAATAGCAGTTATTTCAATACATAGCTGGAGAATCTTTTTAAACCCTACAGTAGAAACAAGAGACATGCTGTGTCCATAAAACTCAAACCGTGGGAATTGTCATGCATGGTATCTGTAATATCTGTTCCCATTAGAACTACATCATGCAAATGTTTGGACCTTAAACCTGCTAAAGCTTTAAAATGAGTATTCTGCAGTGCTAAGAACTAAACAATGAGGGATTAATTAGACAGCAAGGTATTTATGCAATTCTGCCTCTAGAGATAATGGCAGTTACTCTTGAATTCTGACCTCTTCATTAAAATGGGTGTCTGTCTGGCTACCTGTCTCTCTATCTTTCTCCTGAGAAAAGCTATAGACCAATGAAGGCAATCCTTACATATAAGGAAGTTCCATACAAGATTGGGAACAATAGTGAGCTTCCTTTCCACCAACATTGGTCTTTGCCACCATAATTGGATTTAGGTTGGGAACACAAGGACAGCCAATGTCCTAGAGGGTGGTAAAATCAACAGTAATCAATAAGGAAATAGGCACACAGTCTTAAGGCAAGTTTTCTCTTGCAGTGTGAAAAGTTTTACAGTCTCTGAGGCACCTGGAATTCAGACTTGAGTTAATAAGCATTTCACATAAAAAAAATCTTTTCCTTTTAAAATTAAAATATTCACATACCACAGAAAAACATTAACTTTCATCTCTTTGAAATAATACTTATGACATGTGCTGACAAATCCCCATCATTTTATCTTAGACAGATGCACCATATTCAACTCTGGGAATTTAATTCTTCTCCTACTCCTGCTGTCTTCCCAAATAGGCTAACGTTGGTTACAGATAGCATGTCAAGCCCATCTTACACTGATCAACCTTTTTCCTATAATGTGAAAAAATAAAGAGATTGAACATATTTTTTGCTTTTTTAAAGATTATGCTTTTATATAAATTCTACCCTTCTGCACCTGAATACTTAGAGCAAAGTGTCAACCCAGTTTGCAGACGATGAAAAAGGGGAAGAGGATACTTAATGGCACAAATATGTGTGTGTGTGGACTATGCTACTTTGAGGGTCAGATTTATTCCTCAATTATAGATTCAAATCCTTTAAATAGATGTTCAAGAATCTTTTTTTCCTTAAATTCCTATGATCTTTGCACCTCCATCTAGATTGGAATCTCTTTGAAAAGATGCCCTATATCTGTTTGTATCTCAGTAGAGCCTAGTATGATCTCTTAGTATGTTCACATCTTATTGTGTTCATCAGACCAGAATATACTGTCAATTATTAAGACCTGGGTATTATTTAAATGAAAGAGTGAAATGAATATTTACATGAACTTGAAAAGCAACCACAGAATACATTTTACTAGGTGAGGCTTTCCTTTTAAACAGAATCAGAATACCAAGCTGAAAGCTTTCTCATCAAGCTTTCAATTAAAGAATTTTAAATATGGGATAATGAACATTATTTCAAAAGCCTTGTTTTGAAAGAAAATTCCCTAAAATAAAGTTAAAAGTGCTCAAGAAATATATCAAAATCTGAAAATTAAATATGACCAGTGCAGCAGAACATGACATTTATAGCATCTTAGGACATAATGATGGAACCAAGAAGAGGTTTGATGTGCAAATGCATACTTAAATGAACAGTTCCTGGCAGATTTAAATAGGGTGGCAGATAGGAGAGACTGAAAAGCCAATTCTTTGACACAGCTGTCTATATGCTCTCCTTATATCATTTGCATGGTTCCTCATACTTTTGATTAAATTAAGCAGGAATGTTTATTCATTATTATGTAATTAATCACTCTAGTGTCAAAGAAACTCTAAGTCCACTTACTTTTCTTCAGACCAGGAAAATTACATGATTTTGCAATCCAGAATTTATTGAGCTATTTATGTCACAAATATCTGTGCATACGTATATGTACACATACACACACACACAGAAGCAGTTGTGCAATGCTTAAGGGAAAGTGTTATATACTTAACTATGTATACATAAAGAGGTACAATAGATAAAGGGATAGCCTTAGAATCCAGAAGATTTTAGTTTAGTCCTTCTGATACATACTGATTTGTACAATTTTAGACAAGTCACTTAACTCCTTTCAATGCCCAAGAGGGCCTCTCTAAAATTCTAAGTGACACTCCAGTCTCTGATACACTGATACATATTGGTAAAAGGAAGCCAAATCTTGAATTCCCTATGCTGATCAATCACAAATCCATATCAAAAGCAAACAAACCACACACACACACACACACACACACACACACACACACACACATTTACATATGTCTATATTTACTTTGTCTTTAAAAATATACCATATGTGTACACATTTCACATTGTAAATAAAATATACTATTTATGAATAGCATTTATGTAGATATTTATAATTTGTAAATAATTTGTAAACATTCTATTATTTATTTTAAACTGCATTCTGAATAACTCTTAACTTTACTGTACCTCAGTGAAAGCTCAGAATGCTTTCAGGGGATAGTCCCCATAATGACAGAGCTGGAAATAAGTTTAGTGCTCATGATTAAGGACTTTTCTGTTTCCTCTGTTTTTCTTTTTGTTTTTTTCAAAAGCTATGTTGAGACTTGTTACATGGCTTTGTTACTTCCCAATTCTTTTGCCTTGTTTTCTGTAATTCTCATTCTTCACTTCTTACTTTTTTCTTTGCCCCACTCCCTATCAGATCAATCATTTTTGTTCTTTTTGTTTTGGATTGGACCTGAGTTTGTTGATATGGAAAATTTCCAGGAAGAAAATACATCTTTCAATGTAGGTTGTCATCTTTTTTTTGCAACTTGAAATCTTGAAGGGTTGCCTCAGAAGAACTGAAAAATTAGGGGACTTATACAAAATCATACAACCACTATGTGTCAAAGGCAGAACTTAAATCCAGGTCTCCTTGATTCCAAAGTTAGTTTTCCATCCATCATGCCAAGCTATTTCTGGCAGGTTCCTTTTTGCAAAAAAAAAAAAAATCAAGTTTCTACTGATTAAAAACAGAATTTTTGGAATCATGGATTGGTCACTTGATTTAGAGATGGGAGGACCTAAGTTTGAATTTCACCTCTGAAAACTAAAAATCTTTGTGACTCTTGGCAAAGTGACAGTTTCTCTGAGTTTCACTTAACTTCATTATAAAAAGGGATAACAATTTCACAGCAGTGCTAAGAGGATCAACTGAATAATATGTGAAGTGCTTTGCAAACCTAAAAGTGATACATATACACATAATACACAGACATATATATATATATATACACATACACATATAGCACATGTACATGCACAGACATACTATACATTCCCCCACAATTTTATATAATATGCACATGTGTGTTTCATGTATGTGTGTGAATATGTACATGTGCTTACACTATACATATATATTTGTGCATATATGTACATATATGCACATATAATTATGCTTTAGCTTTTGGTTCTTTTTCCCCTAAGGAAGTCAGAATCATGCTCCACAAAGGGCCTAATTTTACTAGATCTTAAGTTCTATTTTGGCATGAAGTTGGGTACTTCTTCAGGTTGAATTAATGCTTTCACTAATAGGTTGGCTCTCAGTACAAAGAACCCGTAATTTAAGGTACCCTGGTGGCAGAATAAATTAATGCAGTTTCCAAAATTAGCTAACTCACTCCAGCTACATTACTTACACACCAAGGGAAACTAGATTTATATGTCCCAGATTTTGCACTGGTCTAAAACTCTTACCCAAACACTTATATAAGTATAACTTACAGGCTACTTTCATAAGAAAATTTTCTCTGGTCAAAGGGTAGGGCATAGTTATATATTTATATTTATTTGCATTATGTATTCATGATTTTTTAAAATATTTGTGAATGTATAATTTGTTAGATATGCATACATTTTTCCTTACATATTTAAAACACACTGAAATGCGATGAGATAATTTGCTACTGTTTTGGAAAAGCCCATTCCAATTATGTTTTACATTTCTCCTAAAAATGGTAATTTATGCTTTGGGGAATGGAGGTACAGTATACAACTCATCAACTAATATGTCAAAACTCACAAATTTATTCAGAAAACTTTTCAAATGAAGCAGAAATCAAGAGTTACATTTCTTACTCTCAAAAGATACCTTCAATTTGAAAAAAAAATTGATTTAGACTCTACTTTTTATCAAATATTTCCAAGTCTTCACAGTTTCCACTTCAAATACAATAGGTCTCAGGATTTTTGGCTTACTTCTTTTGTTTATTTTTTAAATCAAAAAGTTTCCCTGGGAACAAATAGCATCAATCTGACTGCTAACCAAAGAATGCATTAACCTGAAACTTGTCCGCAGAATCATGAGGCAAACAGGAACTAGGTGTCAGGGGAACAATTACATCCATCTCCATAATTGCAGGTAAGGAGCAGTCTTCAAAGCACCAAGGTTTATCAGCAAATGAGATCATTCATTCAAACACTTATAAAGTGCCTAATATGTACAATGCACATTACCCTAGATGCTCATATAAAAAGCAGTATCTGCCACAAGGACCTCACAGCAGAAGTGAAGTGATGAGACCTGTACACAAATAAATACCATACAAATTAGAATGTATTACTGTCTGAGAGGGTCAGCAAAATATGATGAGGTCCCATGAGGAAAAGAGCACACTTCATGAAAAACTTTCAGGCAGATAGTTCATTGAGATTCTTATTTCTTATCATTTCTTGAGTCTCTGGATTTAGGAGAACTTTCTTATTTGTAACATAACAAAAACAGCATTCAGCAAGCCATTAGAGATTACTTTGTCCAAGTCATTTCTGAAGAGAAATCAATTCTATAAAATACCTAGCAAGTGATCACCCAGACTCAACTTGATGATCTCCCTTTGGATAGAGAATTCTCCTGTCTTATATTCCATACTAAAGTGGATTTAGTCTGGTTTTTCTCTATTATAATGACATGCAATCTGTTTCTATGTACCTTCTACTTTTGTTCAGAATTTTTCAATCAAGGAAAAGAGAAGGGTGATTCTTCTTTCACATGACAAACCTTCTAATACTAGAAGATATCCATTTGATCTTCTTTTAAATGTTTTCTTTTTCTAGGCTAAAAATTCTTAGTTCCATCAATCAGTTCTCCCTTCTTTAGTTCTGAATTCTTTGAAGAATGAGTATCTTTACTGATAGATACTCAGAGAGCCTTCATATTGCCAGTAATGTTTTTAAGAATACAAGAAGATGGAAAATGGCGGAGTGAAAAGGTGACTCTGCGTCCTCCTCCCATCTTCTCTCAAATCAACAATAAAATAAGCCTCTGAACTGATCTTCAAGTCAACAAATCCAGAAATATTTGGACACTGCTTGCTGATATCTCTGAAGAACTTCACATCAGGTTTGTCTAATTTGGACAGAGGGATAAACAGTGGACTCATTGTAGGCCGGAAGTAAGGGTGGGACTCATCTCACTGTGGCAGAAACTCCAAACTCCAAACACCTGGAGTTTATCTGAGGCACCCGGGACACTCTGCCCTGATTGGGGGAAGGTGTTCTGGCAAACTTGCCTTGTTTAAGGAGTAATTCGGACTTAGTCCTAGCCCCCACCGGCCCAGCACCTTAAATTAATTCACCTAAGTGCCCCAGGGCAAAGAACTTCAGCCGCCATTTTTCCCTACCTTAAAGAGACTTCCACACTGTCCAAAAAAAAAAATTAAGAAGGAAAAGAGAGCTCTCACCACAGACAGCTTTTATCGGGAGAAAGAAGGGATGACCTCAGATCCTGAGGTTCCTTTAGACAAAATTCCAGAGGAAGTTGTTAAGGACCATCACTGGTCCCTTTTTCAAAAGGCCTTTCTGGAAGATTTTGCATAAAGAACCTCAAAAGAGAGCTGGAGGATAAATGGGAAAATAAACTGAAATCAATGCAAGAAGGATATGATGCCCTGCAAAAGAGATATGAAAAAGACACCAATTTATTGAAAAATAAAATTAGTGAAGTGGAAAAAGAGTGCAATGAACAAAAAAATTAAATTGGCCAGTTACAAAAGGAGCTTAAAAAGGTAACTGAAGAAAACAACACTTTAAAAATAAGAATTGGACAAACGCAAGTGAATGACTCAATAAGACTTCAAGAATCAGTCAAACAAAAACAAAAAAATGAAAAATTAGAAGAAAATATGAAATATCTCCTAGGAAAAACTACTGACTTGGAAAATAGATCTAGGAGAGACAATCTAAGGATTATTGGACTTCCTGAAAGCCATGATGAAAAAAAGAATCTAAACACTATCTTCCAGGAAATCCTGAAAGAAAACTGCCCTAAGATTGTAGAATCAGAAGGCAAAATCACTAGTGAAAGAATTCACCGATCACCTCCTGAAAGAGACCCCAAAATTAAAACCCCAAGGACTATCGTGGCTAAATTTCAGGACTATATCACCAAGGAAAAGATTCTGCTAGCAGCTAGAAAGAAACAATTCAAATACTGAGGATCAATAATTAGAATCACACATGATCTGTCAGCCTCTGCATTGAAGGATCGAAGGGCCTGGAACCTGATATTCCTAAAGGCAAAGGAACTTGGATTACAGCAAAGAATAACCTATCCAGCTAGAATGAGCATTATCCTCCAGGGAAGAAGATGGTCATTCAATGATATGAGTGAATTTCACCTATTTCTAATGAAAAGCCCAGATCTGAACAAAAAATTCGACATCCAAACACAGAACTCAAGAGAAGCATAAAAAGGTAAAAAGGAAAGGACTCTTGAGAACTTTATTTCTACTAGGGGGATACTTAAAGTTTGGGGGTATAATTAACTAGATATTACTTTGATAATATGAAAAAGAGAACTAGAAGGGGAAAGGTTGTCATACTGGGGAAAAAAGGGAAAAAGTGGTAAAATAAGATCTAAAAAAAAGGAGGTAAAAACAAGGTAAAATCTCTTGAAGAGGCAAAGAAAACCTAATATATTTGAGAGAAATAGGGGAAGGAGATGAGCATAATAGAAGGGAAAATAGAAGAATCAGGGGAAAGGAGTAAAAACAGGGGGAGGGGATCTAAACGGTGGATTATTGTGGGGGGGAGGGGTCATCAAAAGCAAAATACTGAGGAGGGGGGAAGGGAGAAAGGGGAAAGGAAAGGGGAAAACATAACTTGGGTAAATAAGATGGCAGGAAATAAAGAATTAGTTATTCTAACTGTGAATGTGAATGGGACGAACTCTCCCATAAAGCAGAAGCAGATAGCAGACTGGATTAAAAACCAAAATCCCACAATATGTTGTCTACAAGAAACACATCTAAAACATAGTGACACATATAGGATGAAGGTAAAAGGCTGGAGCAGAACCTATTATGCTTCAGGTGAACAAAAAAGAATACAAGAAGATGGAGAGATCTTGGATGGGTGGACAAGATCTTTACAGACCGATTTGGTCTTTGCAGAATTTTTCCTGGGAAGGCAATTTCTTACTATTAAAGGACAACCATAGGATCAAGATTCAAATCCTGTCTCTGATATTTATTTATATATACAGCGTTGGGAAATGCTTTAATTCTCTAGGTCTCAGTATCTTCTTCTGTAAAGTGGGGTTAAATAAGATACTCTCTGATGTCTTTTCTAGATGTAAATCTATGATCTTATGAACACTGGAAGGTGCTAAAAATTTCTTTGGAAAGGGTGAACAGGAGAAATAAAGAGAAGCTGAATTTGGAGATTAGAGCTAGATTCAAATTCAAGTTTTGCTACTTAAATAGCCTTAAAATAAGTGATTTCTTAGTTGTGGCTTAGTTTTCTCATCAGAAGAGGAAGATAAAAGAGTATACAATTTCCAAAATCCTTTCCAGTTCTTAATTGGATGATCCTATAAGTCAGAGACCTCATATGGCTTTTAAATCCTTGCAGAGCAGACCTGGGTTTGGCTGCAGTCAGAGTGTTAGTAATATTTTCCCACTTTCCTTGACACAGATTCTTCTGAGGTTTCACAAATGCACTGTGAAACCAAGAGTTGTCAGCTGCTAGGGGAGTTCCTTCCTCAGCGTGGATTCTGGCTGCTTTCTTATTAGAGCAGTCCTTATGGGGTCAGTTCACTGGGACAGTTTGCACTATCAGTCAAGTGATGCTGGTGAAACTAGTGGTATCATGACAATTTCCTGACATTGATACATACACATGTGGACCAGTCCACATGCATGTATGAGTCAATGCTGATGCATCAGTAACAATGGACATATTTAAAGCACAATGAAAGGTTCAAACTATATTTGTATACAACAGAAAGCATTCTTATTTTTTTAAATATTCAGTCACCGATTATATGGAGCAATTGTGAAAAGTGTGTTAATTCAATCAATAAACAATTAGAACCTACTACTTTCAAAATATTTCACTAGGAATGATAGAAAAAGAGACAAAAAATGGGAACCTGAGGACTAAACGAAAATTCCTTGAGAACAGGGACTTTTTTTGTCTTTATCTTTGTATCCCCATTGCAAAGCACCATGATTTCTGATGCATGATAAACATTGAGTACACATATGTAGATTAAATGTTTGAAGAAGCTTATATGATTCTTTTAATGGCTTGTCTTCCTTTCCCCAACTCCTTAATATAGATAGTCCTGAGGTTCTTCCCTTGGCCCTTTTCTTTCCCAGAGAGGCTCATAGACTTAAAGCTGGATCCAAAATCTGTCATTTTTACATATGAGGAAATTGATGATTAGTGAGGTTAAATTACATGCCTACAGTCACACTGGTAGTAAAGGTCAAAGGTCTTTCATTCTCTTACAAAATTTCAACTTGGGAGCAATTGGCTCTTCAAGTATAAACTTTTCAATAACTCTAATTTCTTCTCCAAGATACAGACTCACGTTTCATGTCAAACTGTGAATAGCACATTTCTACTTGGATGTACTTTCCTATGTAATTTCCTATCATTTTTTCCATATTTAAAAGCTTGGTGTAGTATCAAAATTTTCCTCACTTCTCACAATTAATTAGTTTTTGAAGCCTGTGGGTTCTCTCTCTAAAGAATTTCTCACACATGCTTACGTTTCTGTTTTCATCACATTCAGTCAAGAACAGGCTCTCATTATTGTTTGACTACTCTATTATTTAAAAAAAAGTTTCCTTTCCACCATTCTTTACCTTTATAATCCTTTCTTCACATTGTTATTAGAATAATCTTTTTGGTTTGGGGTTTTTGTTTTTGTTTTAGTTTTTACAAGGAAATGAAGGTTAAGTAACTTGCCTAAGCATTACACAGAGAAGTGTCACGTTTCTAAGGCTACATTTGAATTCAGGTCCTTCTGACTCCAAAGCCAATGCTCTATCCACTGTACCTCCTAGCTGACTCTGAATAATCTACTTTATATAAGGATTTGATCATACCACTACTTGTTCAAAGCCCTTCAATCAACTCCTTTGACTGTTGAATCAAATTCAGTCTACTTTGTTTAGCATTAAAGGGCTTCTATAATGTCATTATCCTCTCTTCTCAGCCTTATATTCCATTTCTAGCTACAAATCTTATACTCCAATCAAAGTGAACTATTAATTAATCTCTTTAGACATCTATACTATCACAAAATCATAGAACTTTATTATTGGAATAGACAGTATTGGCCACTGAATCCATCCATACTCATTTATGAATCCAAAATTCAATATCCCTGACTTCTGCTTGACAGATTCCAATGAGAGAATTCACTGCAATCAGACCACTGAACTTATCAGTAACTCTACCTGTTACATTATCTTTTACTGTCTTTCTCAGTATCAAGCCTAATTTGCTTTTTTCCAACATCCACCCATTCTTCTTACTTCTGCCTTCTGAAGCCAAAGAGAACAAGTATAATCAATGCCCCTTTCCACTTGACATTACCCTTCAAATACTTGAGGATATTTATTTCTACACTATAACCATGCTCCCCAACTCTTTTCTTTTTCAAACTAAGTATGCCCAGTTCTTCAACTGATCCTTACATGATCAGTTGGAATCTGGTTTCCAACCAAAAGCCTAAAGCTGGTTTCCTTTTACAATACCATCTCCATATTAAATTACTTGAAATAAATTCTAGTTGAAGAGAATAAAATAATCTTATTTGTGGCTTGTCCTATACCTGAACTATCTTCTTCTTAAAGGACTTACTTGTCCTTTAAATTTCAGATAAAATTATGTCTCCCAAAGACTCTTTGCTTTCTTCAGTAATTAATGATCCTTCACAACCTTAGATCTTACACAGCACCCAGTTTCCATCTCTCTTATGAATTTATACATCATTTTGTGTTATTGTGTGTGCTTTATCTACTTAGAACTCCGTGAGGGACCATCTTTTATTTAATCATCTTTATTATTACATTGCACATGGCAGAAACATAAGAATGTGTTTTTTAAAGAAACAGAAGGAAAAAGAAGAAAGAAGCAGCAGAAGAAAAAAAGAAGAAAGGAAAAGGAAGAAGAAAAGAAGAAAGGAGGAAGAAGAAAGAAGAAAAAAGGAACCATGCATTTATTAAGTTGCTACTATGTGCCAGGCAATGTACTAAGCATTTACAAACATTATCTTATTTTATTTTCACAACAACGCTGAGAGATTAGTGTTAATATCGTTTATATTTTACAAATAATAACACTGAGGCAGATGGAAATTAAGTGGCTTGCATAGGGTTGCACACCTAGCAAGTATCTGAGGCCAGATTTTAACTCGGATCTTCCTGAATCCAGTTCCAGGGCTCTATCAACTGTACCATATCTGCTGCATGTAGGAAGCATACACAGGTAAGTTTTATCAAGAGCTCAATCAAATTGGAACTCCTTCAATTTGTTGAAAAATCCATGGCACATATCAATAAAATAGCATTATCTAGGTCTTGGGTAAAACCACAGAATATTTTCCTACTCTCTGGCATGCCACAAATAATGTTATTAATTGATGATTGTCATATTCGATAATAACACAAAACCACCAACTTTTGTAACATTTTTAAATGCCATAGAATTCAAATGTTGTTTTATAGCCAATAGATGCATTAAAACTCATCAGATCAAGCCATTAAGGAACTGAGAAAACCTTTCCTACTTTCTCCATAATGCTGACTTACAAAGACACTGGTGGGAGAAACTTTTTTTTAAAATTTCAAATTTATGAGACCACCAAGAGGTGGAATGGAAGTCAGGAGGATATAGGCTCGTGCCTTACCTCTGATATATATAAGCTGAAAGAGTATAGCACAATCCTTTAATCTCTCAAGTTGCCAAAGGACAATGTAAGACTATACAATCACAGAAGAGTTGTTGATCTTCATGGGTGGACAGAATTTCCATAGCAGGAATTTTGCACAATGAGATACTCAAAACTGACTCAAAAATAGTGTGGTATACACTAAATACTTAATAACTGTTTATTGACTGACTGATTGCAAGACAAGTACATGATAGACCCTCCTAAGAAACAACACAATCAGTCCTTTCTCCAACAACTTGTAGTTTTATGTGAATTACTCCTATTATCAGGAGACCTAATTTAGTTTTAGGACAATTGAGAATCTCACTGATGCAAATCATATCATTCCATGGTAGATATGTCATTTTACAAGCTGTTCATATGGAATGGAAGGTCCATAAAGGACTTTACAACATTTATATACATTCAATATAGAAATGACCTTTAAGAGTCACCAATGAGTCACTTCCTCCCAAAGGATCCCACTTGCATATCACAAATGTGGGTTGTTGTTTTTTTTTTCCTTAGATGCTGATGAGAGATGTTTTCTATAGTTTTACAAGATCCTAGGAAAATAACTAAAGCAAAATTAATTTCGAACAAGGGAACAACAACAAAAAAAGCCAGATCAACTATTATAGCCAGGTGATTAGGGCACTGGCCAAGGATAACATATGAATTTAAATACTATCCAATGAGTGCTGTGACTCATATAGTACATATCCCACAGGGTAGATGTGAGGAACAAATTCTATAAAGAATTAAAAATACATTGCAAACTTTAAAGAACAATACATGCCATTTAATATTTTGTAGTCTTTACTATAGCTGCAGGACAACAATTTTCTAAAAATTCTTCCTGAAACTCTAAATATTCTCTTCCCCCAAACTAGTAAATAGAGAATTGAACATTAAAGGAAACTCATTTTTCTAGGTGTCATTCACCTTCCCTTAAGCATATTCTCTTTCTTTATCCTGTATTTAGGTAGAAAACATGGTATTGTGGAGTAAGGATATATGTTAAAATCCTAATCTACTGCTACTTGTTCCCAGAATAAATGATTTTATTTACCTCTTCTCAAGGGTTTGAATCTATAAAATTAGTGGATTGAACTAAATGAATTCAAAGATCTCTTCTGGCTTGAAATTCTGTGGCTAAATATTTTATACCAACAACCATTATTTCATATAATTGAATTAAAAATAATTGAATTAAATTAAATTGAATTAAAAATATTCAGGAACAATAATGATCCCAACTTCCATACATACAAAAGAATCCATCACTCTGTCATATCCCTGAGATACATATGGCATACTAGAAAGGACACTGGACTATTCAGCAAGACCAGTTGAAATCCTGCCTAAGACACTTATTAGCTATGTGATTCTGAACAAATCTCTTAACCTTAATACCTGTCAATTTTTTCATCTATACAATGAGGAGGCTTCTAAGATATCTTCCAGCACTCAAATTATGATTATGTCTCTCAGTGATGCTCTGTTCTTACAAAACATATAACAAATATCAAGATCATGCAAGAATCCAGGATGACTCAAAAGGAATCAAAAGAAATATAGGAGAGTAAACATTCACCTTCAGATGACTGATGGTGATGCATATCTCCTCAGTGATATGTTAGAATGCACTTATAGAATGAGGTAGACTTTGCCAGAGAAGTGCATTGTTATGTTTTAACTATATTTACTTGGTACAAGAGAGGGCTATATTGGGAAAGGTAAGTAATGAGAAAGCAACATCAATATGAAACAAGTAATACCAATAAAATAATTTAAATGCATGCATCATGGGTATAACTAGTCTGCACAATAATGGTCTGCACATGAGGAATACATAAAATAATGTAGTACACAAGTGACCAGGAAATAGGATGGGGCACTTACATAGCCAGATAAAAATTTGACAATATGAACACTTCAGAAATATCTTCAAATGATTAAAAAAACAAGAAAAAGGATTTTTAAAATCCCATCCTTATAAGAGAACTATATGTAAGAGCATGGATAACACACAGAAAGGTAAGCTATGGATGAGATGCAAAAAAAGAAAGATCCACTTGGATGAAATCAAGCCAGAGTATAGATATTTACCTGTACTTGAATCAAGCATTGCTATTCAATAAATGTTGAATGAAAGCATAAAAAGAAGTACAATTTTCCTTTGCCAAAAAGAAAATGACTTGGATGTTATTTTTGCTTTTTTGTTTTTCCAAAATGCTTACATGGGAAGTCATGGACTTCTCATTTCTCCAATGTGCTCAGTTTATGCCTTTAAGAAAGAGTGGGTCAACCACTTTATGGTTTTAGAATGAGAAAGCTCAAGTTTATTGATGGAGAGAAAGAGGAAGGAAGGGAGAAAATGAAGAGGAGATCGAAAAGAGGCCAGAGTGGAAGATAGAAAGGTTGAGAGATGGAGAGGGGAAAGGAGAGATAGAGGCAGAAGGAAAGAAAAATAAGGAGTTAGAGAGAGAGAGAGAGAGAGAGGGACAGAAACAGAGAAGAAAGGATAGAGTGAGCGGGGACAGAGAGAGAGAAAGAGACAAAGAGAAACAAAATGTAACAAAGAGAAAAGAGTGCTTTCGGGCAGAGAATTAAAAGAGATGGTAGGAGACAGAAGCATACATACACACACACACACAGACACACACACACACACACAAAATTAGTCATTTTTTCTGGAGAAGACCATGTATTTCTGTAATTTCTCTCCAGCTACATAATTCTGACAAGGTTTAGCCCCAGCAAAATGAGGAGCCTAGGTCATGACTTTTTCTTTCAGAATGAAATGTTGGGATGAGCAAGAAGCAAAAAATGTTACTATAACATTTAAAGGTAGACAAGGTAAAATATGCTAACCACAATTAAAGAGAAAAATGGTGAATGGTTTGTGTGATTTATAAAAATGTCCTTACTGCAGAAAAGAACAGAAGAAGCAAAAATGCTACAGCCAAAAGCCTAGGGAAAGTACTATGTGCTTTCCACTGAAGGGGGAAGCATTTTCAACAATTCTCCAGAAAGTCGGACTGTCAGAAGCATTATCTAGATCTTATTATCATAAATCTAAAATTGGAAGTGACTATAAATGCTATCTTATTCACCTATATCATTTTAGAAATGAAATTGAGAAGGTCCAGGAAAGTTAAGGTCACACAAATTTTAAATGTCAGATTCTGTATTGGGATCCAGTTTCTCTGCCTCCAAACTTAGGACTTTGTCCACTGAACATCTATGAAATCCTTGAGCATATTATTCCTTTTTTCTTTATCTCTATTGCCTCATCTATAATATGGGATTAATACTTACAGCATCTACCTTACATGGTTGACATAGGAGGAAAGTGTTTTACATTCTTTACAGCTATTTAGAATCTCAATTACTATTTCTCAGAGGGCAGTTAGATTGCACAGTGGTTAGAGCCCTGGGTCTGGAATCAGGAAGACTCATCTTCATGAGTTCAAATCCAACCTCAGACACTTAATTGCTGTCTGTTTCTGGCAAAAAGCATTTAACCTTGTTTGCTTAAGTTTTCTCATCTGTAAAATGAATTGTAGAAGGAAATGGCTAAATCTTCATCCAAAACAAATCCCAAATTCATGAAGAATCAGACATAAATGAAATGACTGAACAATAAAATAAAATAAAATAAAAAATAAAAAACTTCTTAGAGTCAGAAGACCAAAAATTAGACAAGGGCTTTGTATGCTGGAAGTAACAACTTCTTTGTTCTAGACACCATGTTTTATATAATGTAGATTTTTTTTGTTTTTTGATTGTCATGCCACACTATTAATTGTTAACTCATCTTGAGATTGTAGTCTATGAAAACCTTGAACTTTTCTAATAAGTCATTGTGTAGACAGGCAGATAGGTGATAAAATGGGAAGAACAATGATTCTGGAGTCAGGAAGACTCAAGTTCAAATCTAACTTCAGTCACTTACTAATTACATGACCTTCGACAAGTCACTTAGCTTGTGTCTACCTCAGTTTCCTTCATTGTAAAATGGGGAAGATAACATATACCTTCTAGAGTTGCTGTGAGGATCCAATGAGCTCATGTTTATTAAATGCTTAGCAAAGTGGCTAGCATGTAGGAGACCCCATACAAATACCTATTCCTTCTCCCTCCATTTCTTTCTTTCTTTCTTTTTCTTTTTCTTTTTTTTGCTATGGCTTTACCAACCATCTAGGCAAGTATGTATGGTATAGTATAATATAGTATAACAGTGGTGTGGTATGATATAGTGTGGTGCATTAGAATAAAAAAGAGTTATGTGCTGAACATAGAATTTATTTAAAAAAACAGATTTAAATCCTGCCTCTCCCATTTATTAACTGCTATGTTAGGCAAATTATTTTATCTATCTGTGACTCATTTTCATTATCTGTAAAATGGGAACACTAATATCTCTAATACTTAACTCATAGAGTTGTAAGGCTCAACTAAAATCCTATTTACATATTGCTTTATCAACTTTGTACATGTCAGCTATTATTAAAGACAGAGCTGGCACTTGAAGTATTTTTCTTTCAGCCCCTTTGAAGACCAAAAAAAAATCTTTGCCAAAATCTTTTTGTTTTCTTTTAAGTTATAAATTCACTTCACTGAATAGCTCATGAAAGGATTTTACATTCCATGCTCTCCCTCCCCTAACCTGACACTACCAGCCCATAAGGATAAGAAATGATCCAAATTCCATTTTTTGTATGTGTGTTCACTCTAATCTTTCTCTTGCATTCAGTAAACAGATTTATCTGAATAAACAGAGTCTTGTTTCATTCTGTATGTTTGCTGGTATTCTTCTAAGAGAAAAAGATACCCGACATATTTTAGCAGATCTGATCCTAGGTCTCTAGGGTATCTTAGTAATGTGTCAAAATGGCTGTGTTCCTGAATGGTAAAAATTCCCTGCAAATGCAATTACTCCCGAAAATATCTCTCTGAAATAATTAGTAACTTCAGGCAAGGTGAGAATCTCTAGAAAAAACAGACTTTATGCAGAACAATTAAGAGATCACCTTTTAAAGAGGGACTTCTGACTTATGCTGCCTGCAGCCTCATCTGCCAGACCTTCAGCTCCCAATTTGCTCAGCCAGAGCTCAATGTGCAGCACATTTTTCTGCTCCTTCACTGGATCTCAAGAAAATTCTCATTAGATTGCTAATGGTAAGGATAATTTTCTAATCCAGGAGAATTATTTGAAAACGTCAAAGGCACGTTAAAACTACGTGCTGTTCTAAGTCCTCTGAATGAGGAAAAAAGGGCTTCCCATAGTTGATGCTAAATCAAGGGGCATATGTAGTTACTAGTCTATTTATAAATTATATCAATAAATATATATTATAATAAATTAAAATATAGATAAACCTATAAATTTAATAGAGTTGGCAGTTGTAGTGGCACTTTGATAGGCATTAGACATTTGCTAGATCACTAAATTATTTTTCCTCCCTTTTTTGATTTATATATGATTGTTTATCTTGGTAGGGAAACTTACCAATCAATTCATCAACAAGCATTTACTTTTATCAGATATTAAACTAAGCTTCAGGAAATAAGACAAATATTAAATAGTCTCTGTCCTTGAAAAACTTACAATGCAACCAAGGAGGAAAACTTACCAGCATAAGGTGTTGCATCTGTCATTTCACTGATATATCAGTCTCTCATCTGAAAACCCCCACTTTAACGCAGGTAACTATCTTCTTTCCACTTTCTAGAATGAGAGTATTGCCTAGAATATCAAGAGGTTAAGTGAGGGGCCAGGATTTCACAGCCAATATATATCAGTGGCAGAACTTGAACCCAGATCCTTTCCAGCTCTCTATCTACTATGTTACACTCTCTCATACTAATAGAAGTTTATCAAAGATAGAACTCCATATCTAAGCCTTTACCTATTCAAGTCATTTTCACCTTTGTAATGTTTTGAATATGCATATTTCTCTTTTCAGAGACTGTCACCATTCAAGAACATGACCTCATCACCTCACACCTGGACTATTTCTGCTGGTGTTTCTGCATCAAAACTCTTTCCACTCTAACCCATCCTCCATTCAGCCAATAAAGCAGTTTCCCTAAAACATAAGTCAAATCATGTTATTCCCTCCACCCCCATCAATCAAGAAACTCCTGTAGCTCCCTATTGCCTCCTAAAGCAAAAACAAAATGATCTGTTTAACATTCAGAATCCCTTTTAATCTAGATTCCTTCTCTTTTTCCAGTCTTCTTATATTTTACTCCCTGCCATCTACCCTTCTATCTAGTCACACTAGCCTCCTACCCTCCACAAACAAAACAATCCATCTTTCCACTCTGAATTTCTCTCAGGCTGTCCCTAAAACCTCGACTACTGATCTCTCTGGTTTCCTTTAAGTCCCAACTACAATGCACACCACCTCTTTATTTCAGTGCTTTCCTTCTATTAACTAGTTCTTTTTTATCCAGTACATAGCTTGCTTTGTGTATATTTACTTGCATGTTATCTACTCTATTTAATTGTAAGCTCCTTGAGACCAGGGATTGTCTTTTGCCTCTTTTTATATACCTAGGACTTAACACACTTCCTGAAATATTGTAGATACTTAATAAATTCTTATTAATTGATTGATAGGTAGAAGTATATACAAGGTGATATTGGGGGGAACGTACTTTTAACAGGGTGATCAAGAAAGTTCACATATAGGAGATAATGCTTTTAGCTTAGTATTTAAGAAAACTAGTGTTTCCAGTAAAAAATGAATAGGAATGAATACCTGACATAGAAAAAATCTAGTTCAAAGGGACAGACAGGAGGTATAAGATTAATAATAAGAGAAGTTTTTAAGAGAAATTAATATTATACATATTAATTTATATATATGTACATATATATAATTAAAGAGACATTTAGTGAACATCTAGAAATCAAAGCAGTGACATCTTGAATAGGCCATGCCTGATATATCTCATTTCTGTCTTTTGATGGGGTCATTAGATCAGGGCAACATTGTGGATAGAGTTCACCTAGGTTTTAGGAAAGCATTTGAAATTCTTGTACTCATCTTATGGAAAATATAAAGAGATATGAGATAAAGATAGTTCAATTTCATGGAGGTAATATATGGTAAGAAGCATTGCTGAGTTAAAGGATAGAAATAGTTTTATAATTCTTTGGACATAATTCCAGATTGCGCTCCAAAATAATTAGATAAGTTCAGTTTTATCAACAGTACATCAGTGTCCCAATGTTGTCATATCATCTCCAATATTTGTCATTTTCCCTTAATATCATTTCAGTCCACCTGATAGGTATGAAATTTCAAAGCTGTTTTAATTTTTATTTCTCCCATCAATGATGATTTAAAGTATTTTATATGAGTATATATAGCTTGGATTTTCTCATCCAAATGTTTCATATTCTTTGGCCGTTCTATCCACCTCCCCAGAAAGAACTGATAAATACATGTATAATATGGTTTTACAAACATATTTATGAGAGTGTGTGTGTATGCGCGCGAGAGAGAGAGAGAGAGAGAGAGAGAGAAAGAGAGAGAGAGAGAGAGAGAGAGAGAGAGAGAGAGAGAGAGAGAGAAATAGTGACATTCTAGAGTGTAGGGTGAGGATGCAGGAAGACAGTTCAGAACTCGAGATATAAAATAAAATAAAATAGTAGTCAAGTATATAAAGGGGTCCTGAGACCAAGAAGTTTGAGACCCACAGTGCTACAACACTGGACTGAATCAAGTAAGATGACAGTTAATAAAAATAAATATAAGATCTTGCACTTGGTTTGAGAAAATAGTTTCACAATTACAAATGGGAGAAACATTGCTAGAATAGTTCTTATTAAAAAGACCTGAAAAGTTTAGAGGATTGTATTCTCAATTTGAGTCAACAGTGTGATATGACAGTCAAGAAAGTGAATAAAACCTTAAATTTAAAAAAAAAAAGATATAGCATCTCAAAATAAGGAAGGGATAGTACTACTGTCTTCTGTTCTGATCAGTCCATATCTTGAGTATTATGACCTTTCCTGATGACTCCATTTAGCAAAGTACATTGATAAGCTATAGAATATTGTGATGGAGTTTCATAACTGAATGTGGGGGCCTTGAAATTATGACTTATAAGTAAATGTTTGATATGCATATCTATTTTATATTCCTATATATCTGTGGTCACAAAAATTTCTTGGGCAAAAAGGTGTTGCAAGTGGAAAAATTGAAGAAGCCCTGAAGAACTGGGGATATTTAGCCTAGAGAAGAAAAAAAGAGGGGGTTAAGGAAGACATGAAAACTGTACTAAACTATTTGATAATTTGCCATATAGAAGATTTAGTCTTGTTCTGTTTGGTCCAGATGTAGAATTAGGAGGGCAAAGAAAACTCAGAATTCAAGCTATCCTGCACTGAGAGCTAGTGGGTTTCTCCCTACTCAGAGCCTTTAGATAAAGGCTGATATATCAGGTATGGCTACTAGTTTAGGACATAGAACAATTCACCCTAGTGTCTGGACTTCTGATGTAAATTGTGGGAGTTGAATGAGATGGTCTCCAAAGTGCCTCCCAGTTCTAAATAATATGTTCATATATTGTTCTATACAAAGGTTGCTGTCTCTTTAACCGAAGCAGTTTGTAACTAAGTGATAGTAGTGACATCTGCTAAAGAAATAAAATTATATGCAAATCTAAGTCCAGTATTTACTGGACTGTCTGGGGAAAACTGACAAGAAAGAAGAAACTAAAAGGGACAATATAAAAATAAATAAATGACAATTTGATAAGAGAAGAGAACCACTGACTTGGGAGGGTAGAGATGGTGCTGTTGTCAGCACCAAGATGCCCTATATATTGGCTTACTCTTCTTTTTTCTCATCTGCCACATGTAGAGAAATGAACTGGGAACACTAAAAACTGGGAGGTGGAAAAAGCAACTTAAGGTCTTCCCTATGATTAGCAACAGCAAACCGGCCTTTTTAGCACAGCAGGGGTGGAAACAGAAGCGGAAACTGGAGGCGGGAAAGGAGCAGGTGCTATCACTAATGCCCCTAAAAGAGTTCCTTTTTGTTTTTCCACGGACGCCAGAGACAATGAGCCAGATTAGTTCCATGGAAAGAGCACTGAATTTTGAATTAATAGATCTGAGTTCGAATCCTAATTACCACTAACTACTTTCATGACCTTTGATATGTCACATTTACAAAATAAATAAATATTCAGTTGTTCATGAAAAAAAACGTATTAGTCTAGGTGACCTTTGTCATGCCTTCCAGCTTACATCTATGACATTTAACAAGAAAAAAAACAGTATAATTTTGTTTTCTTTCTCATCTTTTCCCCTTTGATCTGCTTTTTCTTGTAGAGTATGATAATTATAAATACGTATAGAAGAATTGCACATGTTTAACATATATAGGATTACTTACCATTTAGGGAAGGGGGAGAATATAAAGGAGGGAAAAATTGGGAACAAAAGGTTTTGCAAAGTGAATGTTGAAAATTATCTATGCATATGTTTTGAAAATAACAAGCTTTAATAAATATATATATGTGTATATATATTTGCTGAAACAATTGGGGTTAAGTGACTTGCCCAGGGTCACAGCTAGGAAGGGTTAAATGTCTGAGGTCACATTTGAACTCAGGTCCTCCTGACTTCAGGGATGGTGCTCTACCCACTCTTCTACCTACCTGCCCCATAAAAAAAATATTTCTTAATAAAAAAACAGCATAATTTAAATGAAGAAATGTTTATTAAGCTCTGAAGTAACAAAGACAAAATAAAAAGCAGTGTCTACTCATAGAGTTTCCATTCAACCAAGAGGGAAAATGGGACATTAGCAGAGGGAAAAAAAAGATATGAATACTTATAAGTAAAAAGTGGATACAAAGTAACTTAGGGGGGAACTTATTACAGGGCAAATCAGGAAGGTCTTGTTTTAGAGATAGCCTTGAATGAAGCTTTGAAAACATAGATTTCAGAAAGTGAAGATGAAGAAGGAGACCATTTTAGGCACTTGGGGGACAATGTACATAGAGGCATGAGACAGATTGTCACTTTATGTTGTTGTTCAATGATGTCCAATTCTTCATTTTAGTTTTGTAGCAAAGACACTGGAGTAGTTTGCCATTTCCTTCTCCAGGTCATTTTTCAGATATGGAAACTGAGGGAGACAGAGTTAAATAACTTGCCCCATAGCTAGTTTGAATCTAAGGTCAAATTTGAATTCATGAAGATGAGTCTTTCTAACTCCAGACCTGGCACTCTCTCCACTGTGGTACCGAACAGCTCTTGTCATATACAGGGATCAGCTAATAAAGCAGTTTTGCATGAACTATAGAATATATAAGATGTAATGGGAAATGTCTAGAAAAATAGATTGGAATCAGATTGTGAGAGCTTTCAGGGACAAATTCAAATATTTGTGTTTTTTTCCTGGACGTAATAGGGAGCTGCTGGAGCTTCTTGAGTAGGAGAATAACATGGTGAAATCTGTGTTTTAAGAATAATCTTGCTGATGCATGGGAGAAACACAAGCTGTAGAGTGAAAAGAAAATTGGATTTGTGTTTAGGAAATGTGGATTTGAATCCCTGCTTTGCTTTTTTATAATTAGTATTACCTGGAACAATTCATATCTCCTTTTTGGGCTTCAGTTTCTTCATGAAATAAAACATTTGTAGTCCATGATTTCCAAAGTCCCTTCTATTTCTGATGGTCTAGTAACCCATGATCTAACATCCTAATGAGAAAAAGGGGAGGTAGATATATGGGGGATTGGGGAACAGCATCTTTCCTTCAAGGCAGTTTAGCTAGGGTGGTTTTCAGGTACAACACATGCGCTTTCTCTCTGTCAAAATGTTCTCCAACAGGCATGCCTGTGCCGTCTCTCATGGAAGCTACAATTCAGGAGACTGAGGTGACAAAATGCTGGGATTCAGACAGAGTTAATAGTAACCTGGAGTAATCTGTAATGTCAAGTTCTGCAGAAGTATCCTGTAGAATTTGTCATTTGAAACTGCTCCTTCTGAGAAAGCACAGGTCCAGGAACATGCCAGTTTAACTAACATTATGGAGGGCATCTCTCCTGTAATCTAGAGGTCTTGGTTCAAATCCAACACAGAGGTATCAGGAGCATCTTTGGGAAACAATTTTGTATAACACAACAAAGATTTAATAAATGTCTTCCATTTGCAAGGCTCTGAGAGTCCTTGAGATTTTTTAATAGGAAAGACAGAAAAATATATGTTATCATAGAGATAGAATAAAAATTTTTTTGTAAGTGATTAAATGTAGAAGTAAAGGAGAGAGAAGCTAAGTAAATGAGTGGATGATGGTGCCATCAATAGAAAGAGAAACATTTGGAAAAGGAACAAGTGCAGAGAGAAAGTTTACTTTAAGATAGAGGATCATAGGATTCAAAGACAGGTAGACAATCAATCAACAGATTTTACTATATGCAAGAGACCATACTAAGCACAAGAGATTCAAGTGTAAGTAAAAAGAAAAAGAAAAAAGCAATCTATACTCTCAAGGACTTTATATGATAACACATAAAAGGAAGCTAAAAAAAATAGGGTTTGGGAGTAGAGCATGGTGGTGAAATCCAGAAAGTTAGAAGCAGAACCAAGAAAGGAAAAAAATGACAGTTGATCTCTGGCTCTTCCCAGAATAAAAGAAACAAAAGAAACTCATCAATGAGTGAAGTAGGCAGAAGCACAGGATTGTGCTTCTTCTGAAAAGAACCCAGACTCTGAAGAATGTTCCAGAGTGGAAAAAAAAAAAAAAAACTGAGACATGGTTGCCAGGATTTGAAGCCATCTAGTCTAATCACCTCATTTTATAGATAAGGTAATTGAAATTTAAAAGGGCTGGAATACACCCAAGTGTACTTAGTAAATAATTATAGAAGTAAGTGAACATAGAAATAAGAGCAGTAGACATAAGACAAACCCTTTAAGGATACCTGCAGTATTGTTGTCAAATATAAATAGAAAAAGATCTCCTGTGAAAGCCTATTGAGTTAGAAAATCACAAATTAACATTATCTGTGTTTTATTGTATTTTTATTTATTTGGCTAAACACATTCTAATTACATTTTAATTTTGCTTCAGCTTCACTTGGGAAATTTTGCAGCATGAAATACATTTCACTGAATTTGATATCTCTAACCCACACTAATCAAATAGGCAGAAGAAAATGAACCAAAATGGAAAACTAGGAAAAGTTAGGGAAACTAGAAGAAAAAACCATCATAATACATAAAGATGGAAAGGATACTGTTATATCTTTGTGAGAACCTTGATAATAGTAGTTTCATTGACAAGATGAGGAAATGAAAGCAAGGTTGCAAAGGAATAAAGAATGAAAGCTGGTCAATAAGTAAAAACAAGAAATATAGATTACTGCATTTAGAAGTTTGGAAGGGAAGGAGGGGGATGATGACAGGTGGCCATAGTTCAGCCATTCATAAAAGAACTAAGCAGCATCTGAAAACATAGTAAAAGAGGAAGCTCAAAAAATCAGGGAAAAATATTTCACTGAGAAAGATATTTTTGCTCCAATCTAAAATTTGGTGTGGTTTGAAAAGGAGAAAAATAAAATAATGATAATAATAATTAGCAATGTATGAAATTATATTGTAAATATATATTTTTCTAAAAAGCTAATTCTAAAAATAAGTATTAGTTTATTTGTTAAAGTTACTTAAATTGTGTTGTTTTTCCATACTGGCTAACATTTACAGGTCAGCAAGTTATATTTATATAGCCACTCTTTCTAGTGATATGGAAAACAACTCTACCAAAAAACCTTCAAGAGTTTCCATAGCCACAATATTCTTCACTCTGAAATGAAACTGGTGATAGGCCAATCTTAATTTTAAGGATGGTCTTCAAACAATAGATACACAGTGCATCACTGAACCTAAATTCAAAAGTTTTTGAAGCTCAGTACAATTTGGGAGAGCTTATTTTCCACTGACAAAACCATTGAGAACTCACAGATACTTCCATATCATAGAGATAGCCCAAAGGAAATTGTTAGTGGAGATCCACAATTCATAGCTTGATATCAGATATTTTTAAAAAGAAAGTGGAAGAGCATTTTGGTGTTTCAATTTTGTTAAATGGGAAATACTCAGACAAGGGGTGGCAATAGCTTCTTGCCTACATGAATCATTCAACATTAGTAAAAATTAATATTTATGTGTGATTAAGGCCATTTGCAAAAAGGGAATAAACATTATTTGTTGCTTACTATGTGCCAGACTCCATGCTAAGTGTTTTGCAAATATCACCTCCTTTATATAAGAAGCCTTAGAAAGTTGAAAATGAGAGATATAAAAGCAATAAATATACTTTCTAAAAATTGTATTTTTATTTTCTTTTAGTGGGCTTGGAATTAAGAAGACCTGACTTCAAATTCTACCTCAGACACTTATGAATTTTGTGACCCTAAATAATAAAATTAAATCTAAATCAATAAATCAATGATCCTATGACCCTATAATAAACAAGCAATTGAGTTTGGTATGCATATGAAGTATGAAATAGTAGGGAGAATATTATAAAGATTAATGAACCCCCCCTTTTTTGGTTAAAAAATAATAAAGGCAAAAATAAAAAAAAGATGACCCTAACATGTTTCTTATCAAGATTACTAAAATGAGGTCTGATGATAAAAATGATTGAACCCATTTGTTTTTCTTCTTTTTTTGGTCCAAAATTTTGCAGAACTCAGCTTTGAGATCTGTGTAGCTTCCATAGTGCCGTAGTGGATAGAGCACTGCTCTGAAAATTAAAATACTTGGATTCAACTCCTGCTTCTGATAGCTGTTAGTTATGTGATTATTTATAAGTCATTTCATTTGGCTGAGCCTTAAGTTTTCTCACCTTCAGAATGGGGTGGAAATATTCACACTATTTTCCTAAAAGAATATCCATTTTAAAGTAGATATCCAGGCCTATCATGTTTTCCTATTCCACTCTGGGCTAAACTTCTGACTCTTTGACCTCCATCTACTATGTCCTTGCCTAGATACCTTCATGTCTTCACCACCATCTCTCCCTCGCTTTTCTCCAAACTTTTTAGTCTTCTTTAATGTGTTATCTTATCCCATTAAATGTAAACTCCTTAAAGGTTGGAGCCATCTTTCTTTTTTGCTTGTATGTTTTCCAAGCACTTAGTCCAGTGCTGGACCCATAGTAAATACTTTGTAAATGCTTGTTGACTTTGTTACTACTGTTTGGATAAAAGTACACTATACACCTTAAAGTACTGTTGAAATGGAAGTTAGTTTTTTAAAATAAATAAATATTATCCCTTTGTGGATTCTGACTAAAGTTTTATTTCTCTTTCAAACTACTATTTAGAATGTTCAAAAAAAGTAATGTATAGTTATGTTAATCTTATTAAAATGAAATGAAAATGGGTCAATCTTTGGTATAAAACCCATAGTCTGGATAGGTCAATGGCTAGAAGCTGCAAAGCTTTTATAATAGATAATCTTGTTCATGTACATAAGTCAGTTTTAAATGTTACAAACTGGGAAAGAGTGGCAAGGAATCACAAATCACAGGTAGTTTTTGGTTTGGAAACCTTGCTTTCCTTGTTTTCAAAACATCATTCTCCTACTGAATTGATTCATATCCCACCTTCTAATCTGTTCTCAAACTTCTACTTTCATCTCTTCCTCTTCTCTCTGCTGAAGACCTCAACTACTTGTTCAATTAAAAAATGATACCATTTGACAAAAACAGATTTGGAGTCTCATCTTACTTAATTTGAACATTTTCCCTTATTATCTCCTCCTGCACTGCAGTCTTATTAAAAGAAAGCCCTTCTTTGAGTAAAGATCAACCCCTTCAATTCACCATTGATTTCATTCCTTATACACTTTCTCTAGTAGAATGCTTCCATTTCCATCCTCATTCTCATCTTTAATTTCTCACCTACAAAACCAACTATGTTTCCTCCCATTCTTAAAAACTTCTCATTTGATCTTATCATTCTCTAACCATTCTCCTATATCTCTTTTCCTCTTCTTGGCTAAAATCTTTGAAAAAGTCATCTCCACTAAGTTCTTTCTCTTATTCTCCTCTTAATCTATTTCACACCTTCTCTACTTTGACTTTCTACCATATTATTCAACTGAAACTATCCTCTGCAATGTTACCAATAATTTCTTAATGACCAGATCTAATTGATTTTCTTCAATCTTGATCCTTCTTGGCTTCTCTAAACCAGTTGATTACTTTGACACTGTTCTCCCTGTTTTCCAGTTTCCCAGGACTAAGTGAATCCTCACTTTCCCTCGCCCCACATATTCAATACACTGAAAAAATATTGGTATAAACGTTTAGCTTCACAACATCTTTCTCATACATTTTCTCTCTATTCACATAATCTCTACCCTATTTCAGGCTCTCATCACCTCTGTATTCTAATAATAGCTTTCTAACTGAACTCTCTGTCTCAAACTTCTGCCCACTCAAACTCATCCTTTACTCACTGCCAAAGTGATTTTCCTAGGGGATAAGTCTGATCATGTTACTACCTCCCCCCTTTAATAAACTCGAGTAAGCCCTTGTTGCCTCTAAGACTATATATAAGTTCTTTTATCATTTAAAACTCTTGTAACTTGGACCCTTTCTATCTTTTTAGTCTCAAAAACTTCTTACAATTCACTATCCTTCATATATTCAGCAATCTAGCTACATAATCCTATTTATTATTCCTTGAATATGATATTCCATCTAGCTTTCCCATGCTTGGAATGCTCTGTCCCCTTGCCCCTGCTGTTTAATTTCCCTAGATTTCTTTAAGGTTTGGTTCATAACCTGTTCTCTTTAGAAAGCCTTTCCAAATTCTATAACCCATCTCCAGCTGTGCTGCTTTTCTCTCTGAGATTACTTTCCTCTCCTTATCTCTCCTTTTCTCCCTTTTTCTCTCCCTCCCTCCCTCCTAATTTAGACCATTGTTAACTGGACCCTTGCAAAACTATTTATCCTTTCTGAATCTCAATGTTCTCATCTGTCAAATAGGCATACATAGCACTTAGATCACAGGTTGTTGACAGGATTAAATAATATATTATATGTAAAGTGATTCTGCAAACTCTAAAGCACTATATATGTTGAGCTATTTTTATTCTTATTATAATACATTTCTTAAACATTAAAAAGACTTTCCTTATTCTTCAGAAATGAATCCATTTTTTAATTTTACTTTAGAATAGGCTGTTCCCCACAGTCTTAAACTGGATCACAAGATTTCCCTAGCCTGATTTTCCCCTCTTTCTAATTTTTTTTTATCCCAGGACTCTAATTTCACTGGTTTAGTATAGTATTTCCTACTTTAAGCTATATCATGTCATAAGGATGACTCTGTGTTAATCTCAAAGGCTATGCCACTGGAGAGGAAACTCTTAAAAGTTCTACCATGTGTGAAACACTTTGAGTAAAATCCTAGGAATTAGAAAGATTCTATTTTACATATGAGCAGCCTAGCTGGTCTTAGAGTTGCATATTATTCAGCAGGCTGCCCTCAGTCCTATGCACACCAAATCCACTTATCCATTGATGCAAGTGAGAGTGGGAGGCATGACAACAGTAAAGAATGCCTCAAGTCACACTGTTTTTAGATTGCCAGCAAAGTTAAATTTGACTCTTGGTACTATAAAGATGAAGCCCTTGTCCAAAGCTCAATGAGTGTAGCAAGAGTTGAATCATATCAATCTTAATATTCTTAGTATGAATAATACCAGAAGACTAAAACTGCAGCTAAATTGAGGTAGTTTGTAGGAACTCAGAGAGAAAAAAACTGGCAGAATATGATTTATCATATGTTCAAAATCTACAAGAAATATTTTTATTGGGAGAGTTTGTTATCTTGTACTACAGTACTAATGATAAGGTTTATAAAAAGACCATAATAAAAAAATTTTAGCCTTTACACTAAAAATGAAGTTGTAGAAAATTTTATGAAGAACTTGATAAGGCCTTTCAAATTGAACCAACATACACTATAATTCTTGGTGACCTCAATGTGAAGATGGGGAAAAGAAAGAAATATATGGGAAATTATAATTCAGGAGAAATAAATGAGAGAGGCCAAAGACTTGTAAATTATAAAAATTCCTCATGTATCTATTTCATGAGCATTTTTTTCAAAAAGAATAAAATTGATGGATTCTGTACAGGACAAGCACCAACATGATAAATTTAGCTTCATTTTAACAGCCAGGAAAAGACCAGTCATGAATATGGGAGTTATCCCTGAGTCAGCTATTTGTTTTCAGGGAGACCATTGACTTTTCAGAGCTAAGACCTGAATTTATAATACATAAAGGAACAGTAATTAGAAAAATTTGACCTTAAATAATGAAAATAAACTATTTAAATGAAAAATGGGAAATGCATAACAGAAATGAAATTGATACTGAATATAATAAATTTAACCATAGTTATAAGTTAATTGTACAATAGAACCTAGAAAGCATCTTAGTCAGCAAATATTTGACTTACCAAAGGGAGAGTGATTGCAGCCAAAGATAACAATGGGTAAAAATATAAACTTGTTTGTAAAATCTTAGAAGAAGGATATTGGCCTGTGATAAGCAGTATCATCTTGTAAAGCAAAGAAAGGCAGTAGAGGTTAAAACAGTTTAAGGAAAGCTTAACAAGATATAAAATTAATCAAAGTTATTCCAAGGATAATCAAGGATGAAAATCAAAAGAAAACTACAAATAGAAGACAAGTTGAAAAGATTTGAAAAAAACTACTTCAATAAACAGTTTTCTCTGTCAAGGATAGTGGAATTAGCACCTTAACATCACATTTTTCTGAAGTGCTCATAGAAGAGTTAGGAATGGCACTAAAGAAAAGAAAAATAGGAAAAGCAGACACATTGGATCTAATGTAAGAGTGCAGATCTCTGCTGGAAGCAAAACAATCATGAAGCAATTGAAGAACCCAAATGCTAAATAACTGAAGGAGGAGAATATAGCAAAGATATGGAAATAAGTTTCCAGCTTTAAGATAAAATAAAAATGTTGGAAGAACATTAACAATTATAGAACTACATGCTTTCTCAAACCTACACAAAATTTTATGAGTCATGTACACATGAATTGAGAGTATTTTCAATAATGGAACTAATAGGAAACTATAAGCTTTTACAAGTGTTTTCTAATAATGTACCACAATTATACTATTTTATAGCTGAGTGAAAGATGTAGAGAAAATAATATAACACTATGATTATTGTTTGTTGATTATGGGGAAAGTATTCAACAAATAGTGAAGTGTAATATAACAGACAAAAACATCCAAGATCATAAAAGAATTTTATAACAGAAAGAGGATGGACTGATCAAACAGGTAGACTAAAAGATAAATGATTCCCAGTCACATTACTGCACTGGTCTCCATGTAATGTCAGGAAAAAGTTAGGAAGGCCTCCAATATGTGGGGAGGACTCAACAAATATGGATAGCTAGTAAAGAATAGGCTGTGACTTCTATCCCTGAAATCTTATATTGATAAAATCACATCCATTTGAAAGAGGGATCCCAATAAGGAAATGTCCTCTACCAATACCTTTCTTCCCAGCTGTTAGTCTGAGAGAATTTTCTTCAGTACTTAGAGGTTAAAGACTTGCCCATACACATCATACAGTCAGTATATTTCAGAGAGACATAACTTGATCAAGTTAGCCCGAATAATAAAGTTCAGCTCTCTACATAGTTCTGCAGGCTTTTACCCAGTTTTATGGTTCTATTAACCTTGATATGTATGTACATCAGAAAAAAAGGGTCTAGGGTCTAAATTTTGAATCTCATTCCTAACTCCCCTTAGTTCCAGACCCAAAATCCAAATGAACTAAATCTAAGACTTCTCCTATTTAAGCAGAGACATCATGCATTGAATTTTATGACAATCTGTAAAAGTTTCTTCAAAGAGTATTGCAAATGCCCCCTACAGGGACTATGTCTATTCAATTTCAAATGCCAATAAATCCTTATTATACAGATATATAATTTAAAACAGAATTATTCATTCCTTCTGAAATCATAATTGCTGCTTCCAGTTATCATTACTTATTTTTCATCTCCCTTGATGATTTGGGTAACATATCAATTATATTGAGTGAATCAAGACTTGTCCTTTAATGCCAATGTCATAGCACTGACAATCATTCTTGTAAAGTCCAGATTGCACAACTTTGTTTGAGAGCTACTAACTACAGAATGGAATTATGTTAATAGCTCAACAAAAAAAAAAACATAAGGATCTTTAGAACACAGAAGATCAAGGCACAAAATGATTGCTGTCAGTGATGTCTTTGATTAGCTGCTTTAATGTGCTCGCTCTTTCATTTATTGAAGAGCTGACTAATACTATGTCCAACTAGTATAAGATG
The DNA here is from genome assembly GCA_023553655.1 of Myrmecobius fasciatus. Classification (NCBI taxonomy): domain Eukaryota; kingdom Metazoa; phylum Chordata; class Mammalia; order Dasyuromorphia; family Myrmecobiidae; genus Myrmecobius; species Myrmecobius fasciatus. Next base: position 439,355 of record JAJPUD010000070.1, read on the forward strand.
CTAAACCATTTCTTGCTATGAAGATGGCTCAAGATTACATCCCTTTTTCCCTCTCTTGATAAACTATTTCACTATGATATGTTCAGTAATTTCCTCCCCTAAGAGTTCACAAACTGTATGTTAATAGAAATCAGTAGTCTGTTTTTATATCCTTTAAGATATATTTGTTTATATGTACATTTGTTTTTATATATTTTTCTCTATTGATGTCTCCTCCTAATCCTCCATGGTATCATAGAATTTAAAGCCAAAATTATTCTATAGATCATATAATCTAACAACCTCATTTTATGTGAGGAAACATAGGCCCAGAGAGATCATGTTTTGCCCAAGCCCAAACTGATAAGAAGAGGTCTGGGAATTAAAGATTTGAATCAAGACCCTTTTCAACTCCATATTCCTTGTTCTTTCCACTGTGCCATGTGTCTTGAAGATGAACTTCATCTCCCAAAGACTATTCCAGCCCAAGATTTGAAAGCATACTGTTACACTGGAAAGTGTGAGTAAGAGGTCAATGATAGACCATGTTTCTATGATTTGAGGACTAGATTATATGTCATTCATCACCATATTGGCCAAGAGATAATGGAGTTTTTGTCTCAGAACTTCTAAGATCATCTGCTAAGACAGACAAAAGGGAATTCTTATGAGAAAAAAACTCAGTCCTTAAATTACAAAAGCAAACAGGTACATTGTATTTTGGAATTTCTAAAGAACATGCAAACTTTATAAAATGCAAGTATTTAGTGGATGTCCAGTGGGCATTAAGATACACAAATTCAGATAAAAAAATAGATTCAAATAAAATATATCCCAGGAAGTTAATCTTCTGTAAAAACCTGCTCAGTTAAGACCATTGTAGAGATATTCATGATTCAGGTGATTAGGTCAAAGGGATGAAAACATAAAAAATCCTGACCTCATCTTTTAGAAAATAGCAGGGATTTGAAATGCCTGCAGAAGTCTGATGTCTTCTACTCTTTCCCCTTCACATATATACAACCAGTTTGAGAAACTGTTATCATCATATCCACTCAAAGGAATAAAGCCAAATGACTCAATTAAAAAGAGATGGAATTTACATCATCGTTTTTTGATCCAACTTTCACTAATACAGCTTATGGAGCAGCTAAAAATCAGTTGGGCAAATGGGCAAATCAACAAGATTAATTGCCTTTAGAAATACATAAAAACACAATAACTACCATAAGAAACTCAAAATAGATACACTAAAATGTAACCTCTTTCAATAAAGGAATTCCCTCAAAACATTATTTTCCTATCTTAGATGCTTTTTGTTTAAAAAAAATGATAGTTACATAGTACGATGAGATAAATGATAATCCATACTTCCTCTTATAAACAGTGTGGTCATACTGGTGTTGAATTTGGGGCTTAGAGTCAAGGAAACCTAGGGTGAAATCATAAATCTGACATTAAGCATGTGACACTTAACAAGTTACATCGTATTTATATACTTGATGTAACTCCCTAGGACTTTTTGCTTTAAATTATACGTTGAATGTAATCTGGCTGCCAAATAGGGTGTTCCCTATTACTATTAAAATAATGAATCCTTTTCCTGTTCAAATATTTCCCCATATGTTGATAGAAATTTCCTAGATCATGAAATTTGAGAAGTGACATGCGTAGAATTTTGAAGATGAAAGGGTCACTGGAGGTCATGTAGTGAACTGTCATTTTTTCTAAGTGAAGTGGCTAGATTTCATGTGGCTTACATGGTAAGCCACATTTCTTTTTATTTCCAGTCTATTGTGTAGACTATTACTTCACTTGATAGTATGTCTTCTAAAAGTGCTATGATGTCTTTGTTACTTCCAATGTAAGCTCTATAATGTGATTTTTCATTATTTATCTTCAATGTAAATTTTTTTTTGACCAAGAATTTGTAGAACCAAAAAATGTTAGTGTTACAAAGTACCTTAAAATTCACTGATTCATTTATCAAGCATTTAGTAATTACCTTCTATATTCAAGGCCTAAGGAAACAAACCCCTAGCTTCAAGTAGCTTCCTTTCTAATGATGTAATCTAGTACATCAGCTTACAAGAGCAAAGAGGGAATAGGATTTGTCTAGAGATACACAAGTTGGTCATTCAAAAATAATATTCAAGATGCAGAAGGATGGATAGCTGCAACTTATTTGTTTCTTTTCCCATTAATCTCAATTTTCCCACATTATTACAGTCCAGGAATATTCCTTAAAGGAAATCTCTATCAATGTAGAATTGTACCTGCTCTACAACTGGCTTCCTTGATGTTTCCTGCAGAAGACACTCTCTGTAGAGTTTGGACATTTTACTGGCCATACTTCCCAATCTGGAATTCTCCCTTTTCATATCAACCCTCTCACTTCCTTCAACACCCAGGCAGAGTTTCAAGTTCTCCAGGAAGCCTTTTTCTTTTTCCTTAATCCTCATGTCTCTTCTTTGTTATCTCCAATTTTTACTATTATACATTATCTTTATATTTTTTCTTGTTGCTTCCCCCATTAAATTGTGAGTTTCTCGAAAGTAGGGATTGTCTTTTGCCTTTCTTGCATAGTTTGGTGCAATTCCTGGCACATAGTAGGTACTTAATAAATATTTATTGCCTGATTGTACTTTATATTTCTAGAAAATTGCATGGGATAGCAAGAGGTGAAATGACTTGCCCAGAGTCATATCACCAGTGTATGTTAGTAATCGAATTTGAACTTATATGTTTCTAATTCTGAGGCTACCTCTCAATCCCCTTGCACCCAATGCTGCCTTTCATGGCTACCACATATTTATCAGAGTTGAAATGTCATTTTTTCAGCCTAAATAAATGAGCCATTTAAAATATGTAGGCTCATTCTTGATCAACATGGAAATACCCAAAGGGGATTAAAAAAGAATAAATTTTGGTTCTACCTTTGCTCTATTTTTTATTTCTTAAATAAAAAAATCTAAAATCAATACTTTTTCTGATATCTATATAATCTCCCTAACTTTCCTAAGCCAGGAGATTCTTCTAATGACAAGCCCTTTCCTAGTTTAGGGTCACACCAATGAAATAAAGTACCATTTGATGATGAAGTAATTCTGAGCATATACCCACAGATGTGGTTTCAGAGTCCAAAAAGTGATTATCTATGCTGGACTTTCTATAAAACCGATATTATTCTTATCTCTGCTGTTTTGGCCGGTTGTTGTTTTAAGTAATTTCAGAAAGGTAAATTTCCAGAATTATTCTGAAAGGAGAGTGGCTGATATGATCCCTAAGAGAGGAAAAGCAAAAAGTAAACTCTAAAGTATTTTAGAGTTCAACAGCAGAAATTGACACAATGTTGGAAAAGTAAGTTGCTTTTTTTCTTTTATTTTTTGCTTTCCAAGAATCGATCAAAATATTGCCATAATGAAAGTTTTTCTCTAAAATTACACACACCAAAATTACATAACTTTGTGTGTATGATGAACACTTCATGTGGGAACCCATCCTACCTACAAGACTTACAAACCTTCTATGACTTAGTAGATGATTCCTAGAAAGTTGACTGAGGCACATAGAGGTTAAATGATTTGCTCAAACTCCCAGATTCCAGATGTGAGCAGGCACATACAAGGCAACTAGATGTTGCAATAAACAGAACACTGTATTTGGAGTCAGGAAGACTGGTATAATTGAATTCTGCCACAGACACTAGCTATGTGATACAAAGCAAATGCTTAATTCAGTTTCCTCATCTTTAAACTGGGCATTATAGCAGAATCTATCAGGCAGGATTTTTGTGAGCATCAAATGAGAAGATATGTGTAAAGAACATTGTAAGTCTTAAAGCACTACATAAATTATAGCCATTGTTCTTGATGATGATGATAAAGAATTTAAAACCAGGTCCTCCAACTCCAAGTCCAAACACTGTTTGCTACACCACTCTGCCTTTACACAATGCTGTATTACTAGATTAAACCAAATAAATCCCCATGATTTTGTGATTAAAGATTCTTGTTATATTCCAGCTAAAGAAGATACCACTTTTTTGAGGGGGGGAATAGAATTTATTTTGTCTTAAGAAAATAAAGTAAAACATAAATTAAATGTCAGGCATGTCTTGAGATTTTTTTTTGAGTCTGGGTGTTCAAACTGTCCTACAAAGGTTGGAAGTGCAATGACAGCTCACAGACCAATTCCAATATTCACTGTAGTTTAGGAGCTTTAATTTGCTCTTTTTTCCCCCAAACTAGGTTAATTTACTCTACCTTAGGCAGTATTGTAATTCTTTGTTCCAATGGGCTATCCAAATTTGCCCTGGGCTTAATCAAGATATCCCAAAGGTTTTTAGCCCTGACTATAGCTTAAAATATAAGTGATCCACCAGTCTCAGCCACCCCCAGTATCAGGGGTTACAGGTATAGGAGACGATATCTAAGAATATCTAACTATTCATGTCAGTTTGGCTATTTTTTTCCCTTAATTATAATTTGCATTTAGCAAACACCTTATTTTAGTGTGTCAGTTGTCCTTATAACAACCTTACAAAGTCAGGAGTAAAAAAAAATCTTATTATTTCCATTTTATACAGTTGGAAATAGTTTTAAGAGAGGTGAAGTGTCTTGCCCAGTTATCAAATAAAAGAGCAATAATTCAAACCCACATTTCTAGTTTCCCACATATCTGAAGTCAAACTATGTTAAAATCAGTTTGAAGTTTATGTCACTTTTTCCAAATTTTCCATGGGAGGGAGCGTTATCCTGGTATTAAATTTAGAAAGACACTGTGAAGTTGGTTATTATGGTGCCTGCCAAGGGGCAAGAGAATCCTAGATGCATTAAAGGTGACTCAATGGGGAGTTGACATAGACAGGATCAATTCACTGAGACAATAACCAGCAGCTGGAAAGAAAAATCAGTCAATTCATTTCAAACTTATCATAGAACAGAGAGACACAAAGATATAAAAAGTAAATGCCAACTGATTGAATTGAAAAAGCTAACTATTTCTGGGTTCTTATGACTGAAAGAAACCTCTAGAGGCTAACCAGTCTATTCCTCTGTATTCACTCCAGGTATGTTATTTTAGCAATTAAGTTATATGATCACATATTTAGTGCCAAAAGGGAACTCAGACATTATCTAGTCAAGCCACATTATTTTACAGATAGAGAATCTCAGCTCCAACCAAATGAAGAGTGACTTCCCTGAGTCACAGAAGCAGTAAGCCATAGAAACATAATTCTAACCCAGGACCTTTGACTCCAAATCCAATTTTCTTTCCAATGCAACTTGATCCATTTCTAGGTTACTTTTAATAAAGATGTATTTGAAATCATAATACTTCTGCATCTGCAGAAAATGCACTGAATCTCAGAAATATCTAATAATATAGCTGAAGTTTAATACAGAAATAAAGCAGAGATTTAATAAAAAATTCATAAAAGTGAAATCTCTATAAAGTATTTGGTTGCACATCCTCCTATGAAATGTTCTAGCAAGATGCTAGTTGTCAAGACCCTAGCATTTTCTCATGAATTTAATCAAAACATATTCAGTAGAAAAACAAAAGCCAAATCATTCAAAAAGGACCTTGAGATCTTATTTTAAAATTGTGCATTCTTGTGGGAGAAAGAAGACCTATGTGAGGCCCACAAACCTCAAAAAAGGGAGAAACAAATAATTATTTCACCTGAATTTTTCAGGAAAACACATATTAAAATATTTTTATGGGAAAGTCATATTCAGTTGTGTGAAAAAATGAGGAAAATAATTCTTTTGTATATTTAATGGTAAACAAACCAGTCCCCTATGAATTATTCCTACTGATAAGATAAAGGATCTTTAAAAATTATATGTGCTTTTCTAATGAAACAAAGTACAATTGAATATGCCATGTAGGCAAAAGGACATGCTAGGTCATCCCAGTATAGACTCATAGTGCATAGCAAATCCAACTTCTCTAATGCACAATTTCATGTACTTTTCAATGAATTTGGAAATTCATGATCCTTTTAATCATCTTCCTGATTCAAAGATGAAATAACTTAGCCAGGATAACAAAGCTGTTGAGTATTGGAGCCAAGATTCGAATTCAGATCTCCAAATTTTAGTATATCTAAAATCACACTTAAAAAAAATCTTAAAACTATACTTTAGACTTAGACCCACATTTTCAATTTGGAATTTTTCCCATATTGGAGAAAGTCAAAGAAAAAAAGAACATCTCTCTGCCAGTCAGCAAAGATTAATTAAATGCTTATTTTGTGCTAGACCCTGAACTTGGTAATGATAATGCAAAAGATAAGTCAATCCCTTCAAGGATCTTACAATCTAATGAAAGAGACAAGAAAATAAATATGTAGAAACAGGTTATAAATAGCATAAAATAGGAAATAATCAACAGAGGAAAGACACTAGGACAAAGTGGGATTGTAAAAGACTTCTGTAGAAGTCTTTTATCTCTCAAGAAAGCTAGAGAAGGAAATAAGTAGAGATGAGAAAGGAAAGCTAGAGAAAATACCCAGAACAGAGATGGAGTATCATGTTCATGGAACAAACAGCTAGGATGCCAGTCACTGGATTGAAAAGTATGTATAGGGGAGGAAGGGTGGCTATAAAAAACTCTAAACACCAAATAGAGGATTTTGTATTTGATTCTGGAGATGATAGGGAGCCACTTAAATTTATTGAGTATATGGGGGGAAATGACAGAGACTTGAGTTTCAGGAAAACACTTTGGCAGCTAAATGGAAGAGTCTCAGAAACCATTTCTCAGCTTTTGGAAGGTTGAAAAATGTGAAGCGGGGTATAAGATGAGCATGAAACTATTTTTACTGGTTTCGTAGCATATAAGAAACATTCTTTTGTGCAAAATCTACTCTTTCTGAGTTTAGCAAAACCCACTCTCGGACTCAAAGGTCAGAGGATAATACAAACTAATTCTTTGATTTATATCAATTACACTCTGCTATCTAAAGACAAATATCTATCTGTAGAAGGAAATAAAAAGGTTTTCTAGTCCTTGTAAAGGAGTTGGAAAGTGGTTATTTAATAGATGGTATATGTGCATATACATATCTAAGCCAAACAATCATCTACATATTTGTGAATATAGACAAAATATAATTATAGGTTCTGGAATAAAAAATATAAATAAAAATAACAGAAAAAATACCTAAAAGGGCTTTGGAAACATCACTAAAGGAACCTAAAATCTTATTGTGCCAAAGAATTCAAGCTGCAGTTCATTGGTGTCTCCATAGAAACAAGACATATTGGAGGGTGTGATACATTGTCAGAGAACTAAAAAATTTAAGCCTCAGCAGAAAACAGAGAAAAGCACCTGAGGGATTTCTTTTAACCAGAAAAAAAATGAAATTAATTATTCATTCTCTATATCAAAAGCATCAAGTTTCTATATAGATTTACCAACCTCTCAATTACTTTCAGTCCAATCCTAACACCTTTTAAATCCTGCTGGTAGGATGATAAAAATTATAAGGTTCAGGTTTTTTTAATCATAAAAAAATAAAATATTCTCCAGTAGGTTCCACTTTTAGTAACTAAAAGCCCAGAAGATATTGAAAATAATTGTTTCCATATGGTATTAACTGACTCAAATGAATCTTTTTTGTTACCCACATAGTACCTGGAAAAATACTTTTGGCTTCTTAGGGCTCAATAAATTTTATTAAATGAATGAATAAATAGATCCTAGGTGAGGCACTAGAGATATGGAGAGAAGCATAGAAAAGATTCTTTTTAGACTTTCATGAAGCTCCCTAAATTTAATCTCCAAAAAAGATTTTCCTTGAAAAACTTTCTGAATATGAAAACGCCAAACTAAATTAAATGTTTCTTTTGCTTGTTGTTGTTGTTTGTTGTTTTTTCCAATCTTTAGATGTGATCTAACACATATTAGAACTTCTAGGGAGCACTTATAGTGCTCATGGTACAGTTTCTATTCCTACAGCCAAGTTCCCCTGAAAACATGGGCAACCTATGGCAAAAAGAATGACCAAAGAACTTTGGATTTTGACAAGGTTGGCAGACTTTACCCTACAATTACCATTCCTTCTGCTGCAAGACTTCTATGACAATCTACTAATCACCATGCTTCCTGGCATTTTATCATACTTGTCAAAAACACAGTGGAGAAAATAAGAAAGGGGAAGTGGTTTTTATTCCAGCAAATGCTGTTCTCTAACAAATAGATGTAAGGTAGAGCAAAAGGGCTTAGAAAAGCTTGGGAAAGCCCCCAAATATTCCATATAATCATCTAACACATGAGTTCTTAACCTTTATTGTGTCATGGATCCTTCTGTTATTCTGGTTCAAATTATGGACCTCTTCTCAGAATAATGTTTTTAAATGTTTAAAATAAAATGAATACTATTATGAACTAAATCAATTATATTAAAATATGGTTATAAAATATTTGGGGAAAAAACAAGGACACAGACCTTGGGTTCAGAAATTACAACCTACTGTGTTGCATAATGAAGAAATTTACTCCATAGTGTGTCATAGGAAGCTATCTAGATGCATAGTGAATAAAGAATTAGACCTGAAATCAAGAAAATGCAGAGTTCTTATTAAATCTCAGATACTTACTAGCTGTGTGATCCTGGTCAAGTCACTTAACCTCAGTTTGTCTCAGTTTCTTCAACTGTAAAATGTGAGTAAAAATAGCATCTACCTCACAGAGTTGTTGAGAGGATCAAGGTATGAATATTTCTGTAAAAACACTTAGAACAATACCAGGCACATAGTAAATACTATCACAAATGGTTATTTCTCTCGTCTTCTCCATGGTGGCAAAAACTTTTATCAAGCAACAAAGAAGCCATGAATAAAGACAGACAGACAGATAGATACTTAGATACACCTATATCTATATCTAGCTAACTGTCTAGCTAAATGGCTTAATGTATAGAGTGCCATACCAGAAGTCAGGAAAACTGGACCAAATTTAAATTTGGCTTAAGTTATATATTAGCTATGTGACTCTGACAAAATCACATAGTCTCTGATTGCCTCCATTTCCTCAACTGTAAAATGGAGATAATATTCGTACCTATATTATTATATTATTGTGAGGATCAAACAAGGTAATATTTATAAAGTACTAAGCATATTACCTGGAACATAATAAGCATTATAACAATATCAGATATTATAATTAATATTTTATATAAACAGATAAAACAGGATATCAAAAGTGGTCCATCTAGCCCAATATCTCATTTGACAAGATCACAGAGGGATACAATGATAAAGCCAAAACTCCTTAATGCCTGAGCATTGTACTCTTTACATAGTTTTAGAAATCAACTCTCAAAGGTAAGATTTAGACACAGATGATCATAATAGTCAAGAAAAGGGAACAATAAGAAGAGAAGTTATACTATGTAGTAATTTTTTCAAACTTTTTTACAATTAAAATCATTTGGGAAAGGGAGGAATGGATTCAAAATTATAACTAGGAATTATAGCAGCCAAATAAAATTCAGTTATTGGAGGCAGTGGAATAACTGAGGAGCAAACAAAAGATTATCCGGTAAAATGAAGTCACCCCAGTAAATCTGAAGATAAAATGAGGAATTAGGCATTAGGCAAATATCATGGATGTGAATGTGAAAAGGGTAGATTTACAGGGCAGAAAATTCCATGTCCCAAAAGACGGGTGAGAAACTTGAGATCTGGCCTTGTAAAGGACTTTGAATCATGGGGCTAGCAGAGCAGAGACAACACAGGATGGCCATATGAGACAAAACAAGCCCGGTTATTCCACTTCATTTGTGGTTCCAGAGACAAGAGGATGGATGTTGGACACAGAGCGTACAGTTCAGAGCCACATATTAGACAGTAAGATTTTGTAAAATAATTAACACATGAACAAGTAGACCATGGGGGCAGATTGGAAAAGGACTAGGCTGTGTGGGCAATCATTCCATTTAAAACCTTCAACCTACTTTTACACTTGCCTTTGACACATGTCATGCAGATAATACAGAAAAATTATAATAAACATGAAAAGTCTATTTAACAAAGGAAATACACAGAAGGACTTCATTCTAAAAAGTCTCTCCTGCCAAGAACTCATCCCCAGAATTTAATTACAGACTAGAGATTTCAATCCATCTCCTGTTACTATTTTAGCATGTGATGTTTATAAGAACACCAACAAAACACTAAGACAAAAAGGATTTTTTCTATGTTTATTATTTCTCAAGGTGATTTAGGATTCTGAGTCTCATCTGGAAAAGCTAGCTGTCTGAGATAGGTAGAAAAGACGGATAAATATCAAGTCCTTGGGACATGATTCAGGATTCTGATAAACTAATACAGTAACTTCCAAAGGAATAAATGATATTCTCAACATCTAAAATAAATGAGTTAGCCATGTATAACAAGAGGAAAAAACAATATTTTAAATAGTGAAATTTTATAAAAGTCTTCTTGTTGATTATAATTAAAAGTAAGATATCAGAATAAATTTCAATTAATGAAACAAAAAAACCTAAGGATTTTCCTACTCTGGATTTTATCAGAAAACAGCAAAACACACCAACCCAACTCCCAGGATGCTCCAGTGTCAATACGATTCTGTATAATACCCTACAATCTAATATTTATATCCTTATCCTGTATAATATAGTGTTATTTAGAATGATGACCCCCCAAGAATTTATGTGATTCTTAATCACCAGAGAACATTTAAATTATGCTAATTTCTCATCCTTGGTGTCCCAGGAGATTCTGTCCTCAGCTTTCTGCTGTTCTTTCTCTATTGCCTGCTTCTGAGTGAACTCATTTTCTCCCTTTGCCTCTATTATCAAATTTGAGCTGATGACTGAGATTTCTTATCTCCAGTTCAACTCTTCCAATTTCCATCCATACCATTTCGCTCATTTACTCTAAACAAGGGTCTGCCCTTGAAGAATTCAGGACAGTTTGAACAAAATAAACTAATGAACCCATAATCCATAGATTTTCTTCACCACTCCATCCCTTGCTAATGTTTTTACACAAAAGAAAATCTGTATGAAACTATTTTGTTTTGTTTAATGATCACTAGAGTAGAAACATTCAGGAAGTTATAAAATGTAAATATGAACTCACCAAAAGCATTTATCCATTTCAGAGGGCATTTCATGCAAAATCCAACTAGGAAAGATATTCCCTAAAGATGAGAAGCTTAGCAGTTGACATTGAACTGACTGTGTCAGGCTCCAGAATGTCAGACTCTACACAATAAGAACCACAACCACTCAGAAAATACTGGCCAACAATACACATAGAAAAAAATGAATGTTAACAGAAAATATAATATATCTATACTGTGACATAATATATTTTATATAGTATAGATATTGCAAACAACTTAATATAACACCACATTTCTTGAATAGCATGCATTCTTTCAAAGTATATAAAGATGATAGAGATTAGATATAGATATAAATATTTAAATAATAGATATGGATTAGAGTATATAGAGAGATGAAAGACATTAATACAGATATGAATCCTGTAAATATATACAAAAATACAATAAGACAGGCACTGAAGATGGACAATAAGATGTCTCCAAAATTGAATAGGACAAGATAGGACATTCTTAAAAATCTGTAAAATTTCAATGATTTCAAGATTCTTACTAATGTAAAAATCTATCACTTAGGCACAAATATTGTCCTAGAAATATCATATGGCTATAAATTACAGAACAATGTGCTCTTAAAGGAATAAAAATTTCCAATGAACAAAAGGATAATAGAAAGATATGTAGAAGTATGAGGAAAAGCCATATTATCAATAATTACTTGGCAAAATTGAGCACAAATGACATTAAGGATCACATATTAAAAGAAAAAGGGGTTAATACAATTACATTATAAAAGTTAAACTACCAGAGGAACAACACATATTCTGCAGGTTTTATTTAAGGAAAAAAAGTACACCATAAAAAGGCTTTGGAGGGGTTTCAATCTTCACCAGCATAGGGAATACCTAGATAAGTGAGATTACAAATCTGTGAAAGTATAGTAAAAGAAAATTTGCTTTAAAAAATTAACTCAAGGTCAAGCTTTAGAGTAAAATAGAAAGGAGAATATTTTTCAAGGTCAAGGACTATGAGTGTAAAACATATTACATGGTTAAACTTGGCTGATGTTATTCTTACATTGGCTCAGCTTCTTTAATCCCTCTGCCCCTATTTTATTCTGATTGAATATAAATTCTTTAGAGTCAGGATCATGTCATTATTTTTTTTTGCATCTGCATCCTTAATATCTAGCACAGTGCTTGGCATATAGTAGAAGTTTAGTAATTGATTGTTAAAAGATGTTTTAAATTCTATTTTGTATATTCTGAACTCATCAAGTCCCAAATAAAATGAATATTTTCAAGTAAAAAATAGGACTCCCCAAAAGAGAATTGTACATGGAATTGCCTCTCTCTCTCTCTCTTACATACAGCTTGCTTTCCCTTTTAAGTATATAATCCTGTCAGCATATAACTTTCAAAGCTATCCAGCCTTTTTGTGTTTCCTTCGGAACTTCCTTCTGTGTACTTAAAGAAAAATAATTCAATGAAAATTTCTTTTTTCCTCCTTTTTTGAGGGGTAGTTTATAATTAACCTTTCTTTTTACCACCCCTAAATTGAAAAAAGGGAAAAACCATAACAATATGAATAATAAAACAAAATATATTCATTCATTAGTCTGACATCTTATTCTGCACCTCGAGACCATCACTTCTCTATCAGGAGGTGAGTTAGCACACTTAGTCACTCATACTTTGGAGTCACAGTTCTTTATTTTATTTTTTGTATTTATTTTATTTTTTCATGCTCTCTAAAGAGGAGAACAAAGGGGAATAAATATGGAGGTGTTAAAAATGATATAATATTTTTACACCAACATCTTTTTTATTCTGGGGAAGGGGAAAAAATTGAAAGGATGACATGAAACCCCCCCCCACATATATATATATGTGTGTGTGTGTGTGTGTGTGTATGTCTGTGTGTATATTTATGTGTGTGTGCATTCACACCTATATTTGAGTATATGATCATCTCTCTCATCTCTCTTTTTTGTTTTTTGTTTTTATTTGTCTTGCTCCTCTTCTAAGCTGCTAATCTTTAATACAGCCTAATCATTTTAAACCCTAGTTAAAGCAAAGGAGTGGGCTATGGAGAACCGAGTTTGAATTTTGTGTCTACTACTTTCTATTTGTGTAACTTTATATGAATCCTTATAATGTAGTGGAAAGAGCATTGCAGGAAGAAGTAGGGTGGAATTTAAGTTCCACTACTTGCTACCTATCCTGTATGACACTGGGCAATTCATTCACCTTGTCCATGTCTCAGTTTCCTCATCTGGAAAATATGAAGAAGTTGGCCTGGATGACTGCTAAGATCCCTTCATGGTTGAAATCTATGATGGTTTGTCCTCTCTATGCTTCAGCTTCCAGATTAAATTGAAGGGGCTAAATCAGGTATTCTTAATAAATTTATTAACTTGGTATCTGTGAACTTTTTAAAGAAAACTTTGATGAAGAAACTTTTAAAGATTAATAAAACTTTGATACTTTATATAATCTATGTCAAAATGATTGGTTTGCTTTGAAATCTTATATATTTTACTTTGTGCTTCTGGATTAAAAAAAAAACTTGTTATGGGTGGTCTTGACAGGCAAGCTTAGGCTTTGGGCATAGAATAGGTAATAGAAGTCATTGAAAATCCTTTGCCAGGACTGTGACATGGTGAAAGTGATGTTTTTAGGCCCCTGTCCCCAATACATTTCCAGAAAAGGATCCCTAAAAATCTTAAGATCACCGGAATCAACAGAGAACAGACTTTGGAAGACAGTAAGAAATAAAATGAAGAGCCCACAATTGTCCAGGTCGGGTCAACACTGACTGAGTGCAATTTACTGGTTGAAAAAGACCTGTCAGGAAAATTGGACTGGCAGTGGTTTACAGGATAGATTGGAAGGCAAAAGAATGAGAACACAGAAGGCTGTTGTAGCAGTTTCCTAATTTCTACAGCTGGAAGAAATCTTAGAAAAGAGGTTTTTGACAGTCTGGTAAAACCTATGAAACCCATATAAAGAATAGTGATTTTAAATGCACAAATAAACTGCATAAGATGACAAAGGATATAAATTACATTGAAATATAGTAACCAAAATATGTTTTAAAAAGCAAATGCCATAATGTCAGGTTGGGAACCCCTGAATCTGTTTTGAAGTCTAACTATCTTTCTCACTAAATCTCCATCACTATCTCTCTGTACCAGAAAGGTTGTTTTACTCTCATAAATTTTTTCTATTCCTATTTCCATCACTTTGCATATGTTGCTTTTTTTCTTCTCTAAAATTCCATCTGTCCTTCCCTCTATCCACAAAAAGCCTATCAATGCTTCAAGACATAGCTCATGTTGCCCCTCTGTCATTACTGAGTTCATCTGCTTATCTCTTCTTTCTCTGAAATTCGATTCAAAGAATACATTGCACTAGCAGTAAACATCCCACGGGCTACCACTTAGGGATTTCAGGAAATTCAGATTTGCTTTCCCGACTAGATTTTATTGAATTAAGGTCCTTACCTTCTCTTCTGAAACCCTTACATAATCTAGTACATAGTAAAAGTTCAGAAAATAGCTTCCCAAGTCAGAGATTGTCCCAGTTAAAAGGTCCCTTAGATATAAAATGTAGAAGGCAACTTAGAGATAACCTAGTCTTATCCTATCTTTTAACAAATCACAAAACTATGTATAAATTATAAATGTATAAGTAAATAGGTATAATTATAAACTACACAAATTAAACGTGATTTTTTTAAAAATCGGGAAACTATATAAATATATACATATATATAATTATAAATTATATATAAATAAAAAATAAATTTAAAACAACAAATCCAGAAAATGTTGATGAAAGTAATGATGATGAGATGTTTTGAAAAATTACTCAAGTTGAGGGTAGAGAAAGGAACAAAAGTCAGGTCTCCTGGCTTCTGATTATTACATCATGCCATTATCTGATTAATTGGAAGGTGAAAGGCAGTAAAGAGAAAGAATCTAAAAATCTTTCCAGGGCATATAACATTGATGATCAAGTCTTGAATACTTTGTTCTTGTCTTCTTTCTAGTCTAGTGCACTCACCCCCAGAAAAGTGAGGAAGAAGACGACTTGGGTCCTAAGTGGTCTGGACCCTGCCATTTTTTTTCTTATAAATACAAATAAGATCCAATCTCTATAAACCTATTTTCTTCCAAAAACAAACTAACACATTTATTAAACACAGATATCTTGCAATTAGATTTTAAAGATGAGGAAACAAGGGAACAGGACTTCAGTGACTTGCCCAGAATCACATAATAAGTCTGAGGAAAAATTCAAACTCTGCTCTTCTTTAATCCAGATCCATCACTTTATCCACTGTTTCACACAAGCAAGACAATCACTGGAGGAAAACATCACAAATAGTGGGTGCTGTCACGACAACAATGGAACAGATGAGAAGGAATCGAGAGAGTTGAAAATGTGATTGGGATAAAGCAGGGCTATAAAACAGAGTTCCTGAGGATGGACTCAGCAATGAGCTAAAGAAAGTCTCAGGGTTGAAGCTTCTGGGTAGACACTTCCCAAGGAGCAATGGTAACATTTGTCTTCCATAAAGTGACTCAGGTTCAAAATGAGACTGTGGATGTGGAAGTACTATGTGAACTGTAAATCTCTCTATAAATATAAAGGATTATAATCATTAAATGGGCATTGAAAGTCATGAAGCTATAGCTAGGTTATCTTAAAAGGAAATATACTAGAGTCTGTAGTGTTATGTGGCTGAAATCATGACTTTTCCCCAAATTCTGCTACTCCATCTCTACCACAGAAGAGCAAATCTATTTTTCCTTATGCACAGGAAAAATTGGTTATCAGGTGTACTATTCACAAAGATTTTCCTGTAACTGATCCAGCAAACCACTGAAGCTGACTCAGCTCACCTGAAGCTAGGAGTAATAGTGATTAAGGTTCTGGCTTGGCTCACATTTGTTATGGTTTGTAACATTTCTTGAGAAGACAAAGTGTTTGCTGTTGTCAGCAGGGGAAGAACGACATTTATTTTAATAACAAGAGGATATACATGTCTCCTAATATGTGTAGAACAAGGCACACCCAGAGAAAAGGGGATTATTAAGAGGGAGGGGTCACCCACTCCCCCAATGGCTATTGCACCAACTATATTTCTGCAGCATGAACAAAGTCAGGTTCATTTTCAGTCCAACACCAAAGTGAGCTTGGGGACTTTATAGCTTTCTTAAATACTTACAAGTGAGGAATAACACCATGCTTATAAAGTTTCTTTGGTCTGATGATCCCAAAGAGCTTATTAATCCACATTCATGCCATTTTACACACATAAGAATCTAAATGCTACATTGAGCTAAAAATAAGTCATAAGACTCTCAAATCTCAACTTTATGACAGAACTGGGCACAGTGCAAAGATTCCTGGGTGTACTTATCTTTATCCCATTCCTTCTGACCTTGTAGGAGCTTTGGCAAGTTATATATCTTCTGAAAATCTCATTTTCCTCACATAAAATGAAGTGGGTGTACTAAACAATTGCCCCTTCTAACCCTAATTCCTGTGACTTTCTAGCCAAACTAAACCAAGTAATAAAGTACCAGCTCTATCAATGCAAAGGGATAAGGGAGAAAGATATAAAAAGCATTTAATTATAACTATCTTTGAGTGGAGCAGGTGGATGGTGCTGGAGTATTAGACCTGAGTTCTGAAATACTTATTAGATGTGTGACTCTGGACAACTCATTTAACCCTATTTGCCTCAGTTTCCTCATCTAAATATGAGCTGGAGAAAGAAATGGAAAACCATTTCAGTATCTTTGCCAAGAAAAAATACAAAGGAGATCACAAAAAGATGGACATAACTGAAAATGCCTGAACAATAATATTTGAATCTATACCTGAATGAAGGGATATAGGACTACTTCTTGTGATCAGATATTCTTATAATCCTATGAATAGATGTTCTATGAGTTCAAACTCATTTCTGCCTAATTGGAAAGCCTACAGTATGCAGCTCTTTGTTTATTTGTAAAATTATCCAGTGCAATACAGTATATTTGGGAAATTACAAAAGAGTCATTTATTAGTCATTTAAAATAGTTTACTATCAATGGCCTAATCATTAGGCCCTAAATATAAAATACTGGTAAATGAATGGTTTTGAATAAATTTAAGATATGTTCATCAATCTGTTGAAGTAGAAAGAACTCTGGATTTAGAGTAAGAGGGTCTGGGTTGGAATTCAGCTTTTTGGCAGTTATTAAGTATCCTTCTATAAATGATTTCACCTTTGTGAGTCTCATTTTTCTCATATCTAATATCAAGGGGGTGAATTGCAGCAATGTATAACATACAATGATTTTGGAGTCAAAAGTCCTGGATTCAAATCTAGTCTTTAATACTTATTATATATGTAAGCTTCCTATGCCTCAGTTTCCTCAAACTTTAAAAGTAGATTGGTCTACATGTTTTCTAAAGCACCTTCCAATTTTAAATCTATTAACTTATGACGAGATGACATCTAAAGTCACATCAGAAATCTATAATCCTATAAGTTTAGTTTTCTTATCTGATAAAATGAGACATTTGGATTAGATGAATTCTAAGAATTCTACCAAGCATCTAGAGAAGGTGTCACAGTGAATGGGGCAGTGGGCTTAGAATTGGGATATTAATATTCAGGGGTTAAATCTGGACTCAGACACTTACTAGTTGTGTGATCCTGAGCAAGACATCTAACACTGTTTGCCTTAGTTCCCTTGAACCATTAATTGGGGTAACAAAGAGCCAGACAAGACTAAAATTGCCTGAATAACAAGAAGTATCCTTTCATTTAAGTCATATGACCAGTTTAAATCACATCACTAATTCTGAGAAGCTTTTGAGTATGACATCAAAATTATTTTCATTAGTCTCTGTTGAGATTTCAGATTTGTACCACAGAATAAACTGAGAATTAGCAAGTTCAAAAGAAAGACTTCAAAATGCCATCATTTTGTATTTTTTTTTGCTCTGAAACAAACCAGAATTCCTCATTAGCTGTTAACTATATGAGTCATATAATGTTATGCATAAAATGTTCCTTCCCACCCTATAAAGGACTGAAAAGCTTTTATCTAACTTTTTAAGAGAAATTATAATGGTTGTACTAGTGTTTAGATATGAAATTAATACCCATCAAAGGCTTTTTTAAGATCAGCTGAGCTGCCTTCAAGCATATAGAAAATGTTATCAAAGAATAATAATAATCCTATGGATTGTTTTAGCTCAATCAGCCTTTAAAAATCTGGTTCTCAAGGATTCAGCATCTGCCAGGAAGGCTATTTATAAGAGAATTGGCAGTTCCTAAATTTATATTAAAAGGTATTTATATGGATGTTAGCTCTCTGGTTTCGTATGTTCTTTTATGAAATGGCAAAGAACTATTCAAAAGTTCACAAGACAAGACATAAAAATTATGTAAATACAAAATTCAAATATTTTACATTTGCAAAAATGGCTTCAGAATCTCATAAAGGTAGCATTTTTAGTCCCAGACTAATTTGAAGCAGGAATAGGTAGAAAGGAAGTGGAATAAGTGGAGGGAAAGGGTTGATTAGGAAGAAATCCTTGATTTGTTTTCTTCTCCTTTGAAACATTTTTGGGAAAAATGCTTTGATTTATTCCAAATTGGTTTCCCCATTCCTGATTATTTTAGAAGAGGAAACTAGTTTTGTTTTGTTTTTTCTAGATCTAATGGTCTCTCAAAAATAGTAAATGGTAAAAGTTGGGAAATTATTTCTAAAGAGTACCTTCCAGTAAATAGCAGCATTTCATTAAAAACTTTTGGCTCTTTTTCCTTAAGACAACCTGCAGATAAAACAAGATTGACACAGCTTGGAACAGCCATCACATATAGTTTGGGATATGCCAATTGTTGATTCTGAGGCAAACATATTCCAGAGGCATGTGTTTATTTCTTTTTTTTAAGCATGAACATATTAGTGTGTGTTTGAAAGCTACAGCTATTCTAAATATGGATACAGTTTTCCTCTAAGAGCACAAATGTTACAGGATGAGAGAACAAATCCAATTATAGCAAATAACATTACCCCTCCAAAAAAACTCTACAAATAAAGAGTCCTAGAGAGAGATGTGAAATTATGTGGGGAAGGGCTACAAATTGAAGGAATAGGCTTTTTTCCCCAAACACTATTTTTTCTATTTAAAATGGGATTGTGATTTTCTTTAAAATGATAATCAAAATATTTAAGGCAATGTATGTATTCCTTGCTATTCAGCTTTTACTCCCACCCAAAAAATGTCATATCTATGGATTATAAAGCTCTTCACAAAAACTAGCAGATTGTTTAAAATTCCTCTATGTGGAAGAATAGAAATGGATTTCTCCAAAAGAACCTCTGTGTTCAGAAGAGAAATGAGAACAATTAAGTGCCTTTTTGCTAGGACCTTTGTTTTTGTTAGCATGACCTAGAGATAAATAGCTAGGTTTCTGTCTTCCTGACAAGACTCAAAGTACTAGAGGTTGAATGAATGCTCAAAGTATCATGTATTCACTTATGAAGATGAGTGAACATAATCATATTATTTCTGTTGATAGCAGATGACATTCACATAACAATTTTAGGTTTGAAAACATTGCATGTACATTATCTCATTTAGGAGTATATTGTTCTGCTTTCTGAATCTGTCTAACACTGTAGAGAAATGTTCACATTCTGTGTTTTTTATCCCACTAGATTGATTTGTACATGGTAAGTAGGTACTCAATTATTGCTATGGATACATGAATACATATATTTACATAATTTTTTAATATATTTATACTCTATATAATATTTTATGAAATTAGAAAAGTTAATACTAATGCCAATGATTTCCTTTAATATCAAACTTTATTCATTTTATTTCAACTTTTAAGAAGACATAAATCAAAGAAAAACTAAATTTCTTTAAGGTCAGCCACTTATATAATCCATTTCTAACAAATTTTAAAAGTCTTAGAAGTAAATACAATTAGAAAATCCAGAAGCATTGTCTAAAAACCTCAAAAATATATTAATTTCAATGTATAAAGTATTGAGGGAAACAAGTTATCTTTAATAAAACTGATTGTCCCTAAACTAATAGCATTCCCATAGTTTCCAAATTTTCAGAAGTGGTAGAGATATTGAATCTGAAGTCCTAATGAGCTGAACTTTCAAAAGTAAACATTTGAAATGGAAAAATCTAACACAATATAAAGATTTGGTTATTCTATCAAGTCCTCACTAAATATATTTAACTCCTATGTATTTATCACTTAATAATAGGAAAAAATATATTTACATATATTTTAATCATTGACAAAAGTCAATATTCAAGATTCACAAACTTAGGCTAAGGATAGCATCTGGTTACATAATTAGGAGTTTATTGAAAAAGGGTTTCCTGGTTCTTATATAGTATATATTCAGTAAAACAAGACTACCACATCTATTTCTATATTGTTCACCCAAATTTGAACTCTATCTTTACTATATATGTATATCTGTGTGGTGTTGGGCTAGTCATTTAAAAGATTTATTTCCTCAATTTCCTCTTCCTTAAAAAGTTGGAGGTGATTTTTTGGTTCCCTTCCAACTAACATTTTGTGATTTTGTTTTTCAGAGTTTATTCTAAATAGATTTCACTTACTTTGAACCTATTGCTCTGACACACAAATACCATTATCCTGCTGAGCCCCCTGTATCTCATGATTTTTATACTTCCATCTTTGTCAAAGAAATGACTTACAGATTGCTACCAATAAGCTGGGACCATAACCTTTCCCCTTCCTTATTCCTAACCAGGTTGATTCACTCCATAGCATATATAGTCAGAAAGACAATAGAAGGGACATTTAAAACCTACTTAATCTAATCTTCTACTCATACAGAAATTCCCTCTACAATTTCCCAGCAGAAGGAATATTGGATCACAAATCATATTTTGGTTTCATTAACTAAATCCCTTAGTAGTGAAGGAAGTCCAATAATTTATAAAGTCTTTGAGCCAGGAGGAACCTTAGATTCAACTGCCTCATTTTAAAGATGAGAAATTTAGAACTTGGGAAGAAAGAGCCTCTATCCCAAAGCTATATAACTGCTTAGTGGTAGTTAATGGAACTCAAACACAAAATTCTCCATAATCTGGTGTTCCTCCCATTTAAACATTGTGCTCTACTCAAGTTTTGCGATCAGTGGAACAGAGAGTAAGGGAAAAGGAGAATGTGGGACATGGAAGAAGAAAGAGATGCGTGTCCAGGAAAAGCCCTGCTGATAAACTGAAGGAAGAAATCATAGATCTGAAACTAGAAAAAACTACAAAAGACATTCTAACCAATCCACTTATTTTACAGATGAGGAAAATTAGACCTGTAGGTATTAAGTCATACATGCATTAAATACTATTTGCAGTATTGGAAGGACTACTGATCATATTCTATTTCCAGGAGGTCTTATATATTTAAGCAGAATAGGCATATAATATGGCATCACAGTGTGATCAGTAGAAGCACATTAAGTTTTACTTTATCTTGAGAAACCAATTAACTAAACATTCTCAAGTTAGAACATTTTAACTCATCAGTTTCTAGCAGAAAACATCATGATGTAATATAAAATGCAATGGCCTTGAGAATAAAAAAACCTAGAATCTGGGCTCACAGACCATCAGAATCCAAAAGGATTGAGAAGTCATCTAGTTCAAATTTCTTATTCATGTGAGAAAATTGAGACTTAGTAAGTTGAAGTAACTTAGTTAAAATCACATGGGAGACTGGCAACTTAAACCTAAGTCTTTAAACTATATCATGCCTTTTGAGATTGTCTATATGTGATGTCAAAATAATGAGTGGAAAAAATGATACATTCATTTTGATTATTAAATACAAAACACCAACCCACCAAACTCATCATGAGCAGCTCTGCTACTAAAACTCTATGACCTTGTAGGAAAGGCAGGCAGTCTTAGAGCAGTAGCTGATAATTTTGGCACCCAGGCCAAGCAGCACAAAGCATGTCCTCAAAACAACTTTGACATTCATAATTTGAAAGAAAAAAGGTATAAACAAGATAATGCTAGGTAAATGGATGGGATAATTAGTTAATAAAGTGGAAGGAAGGAAGGATGAAAGCAAGGAAGGACTAGAAGAGGGAAGGAAGGAAGAAAGGAGGGAAGGAAAGAATGAAAGAAGGAGGGAAGGAAAGAAGGAGGAAAAGAAGGAAGGAAGGAAGGAAGGAAGGAAGGAAGGAAGGAAGGAAGGAAGGAAGGAAGGAAGGAAGGAAGGAAGGAAGGAAGGACGGAAAGGCATTATAAGGGAGGGAAAAGGAAATGAAGGAGGGAGGGAGGGAAAATGGGAGGAAAGGAAGGGGAAAAGAAAAGGCAGGAAAAGGAAGAAAAAGAGGGAGGAAAAGGAAGGAAGGAAGGAAGGAAGGAAGGAAGGAAGAATAGGATAGGATAGGAGGGACACAGAGAAAAGGAGGGAACCAGGGAGAGGGGGGAAAATCCAGTCGAGTTTATGGAACTGGTTTCATGTCCTGGATTTTTCATTTACTAGTTCTGTAACTTTGATTACATTGCTTTCTCTGTGCCACATTACATATTTTGGGTGCTCTAGAATTTCACTCTGTAGATAGAAGTCCCATTTGTTCCATTCTACATAGAACTCTAGTTTGGGGCACTTCAGAGTTTGAAGGCTTCCCAATCATACTTCTCCTTCTTCCCATTTCATCTTCACAGATTTCTGATACTAACATTCAAAGCTGAAAATCGCAGATTCGTAACCATTTTTTTAAACTTAGCCAATCTTTCATAGAAACTGCTTAAACCATTAAAACACTGCCATGTATCTTCTGCCACTAGCATGAATCAGAACTCAAATTTTGTCCTTCCAAGATAGCAATTCAGATTAGTCTTCTAAGTGCATTCTCTTAGAATGGCTCCTCTCTAATTACTGTTACTAATTAAGCACAAAGGCCCAGACTCCATGTCCAATGCAGCTTAGCAAAAAGAACATCTGTTTGCAATTTATCTGTCATATCAGTGCATTTCTTACAGAATAAAATTATGTTGGGACCACACTGCATTTCCTCATATCCTTTTGGGTTCTCCCCCCTACCCAGAACTCTACAAATTGGCAATGACTTAAGTGTCCATCAGGACATAATTTGTCTTGTGGAATATTTAAAGAAACTTCTAGTTAACTGAGAAAACAAAAAAGAAAATAAATTTGATAAACATATATTATGCCCCTACTCTGTTTCAGACATTGTGCTGGACACTGAGGATAGAAGAATAAAAATTAAATAATTCTTCTCTTCAAGAAGTTTACATACTAATGTGGATAAAACAACCAGCATAGAGAAAAATGAATACAAACCAAAAATTTTGGAGGGGTTGAAAGGAAAGCAAGCACTTTATAGAAATGTAAATTTAATGATAAAAGGCATGTTTTACAAATCTTAAAAGTACTATATCAAGGCCAGTTGTTATTGTTATGATTTTATTAGTAATAATATTATTGCACAGGAAATATCTTGGGCTCATGCATTTTTTATTTTCCATAATGTAAACAAATAATTTAGCTCCCAAACAATCTCAGTCTACATCCTCCTTTCTCAAACCAGAGTCTTTATCTCATAGTAGAACTATCAGTTTAATTTCTCATTACTCTGCCACCTTCTTCCAATTAACCAAGATAGTCTATGACTTGCAAAAAGTATGCTGGCTTAGATTGATAGAAAATATGATCCTGAGGTCTTCATAGCACTTATTCACTTGAAAAGGAAAAGCTTTCCATTTTGGCTCAATATGGAATATTTGCTGGCAATAGATTCAGGAAAAAGTGTTATGAGTCATCAAGTCTAATTCCTAGAATTTCTCTGGACTTCTGTCCTTGGCTTGCTTGATTGGGTCTTATAGAATTAGCCATGTGATCTTTACTGAGACAAGTCTTCAATTATTGGTGCATATTACTATGACAAGAGGATCCCTGCAAGGTCTTAGTATAATCAATATAGATGAGATGCACACAACCAAGGAATCCACTCAGCAAACTACATTGAATTTGGCTCATCTGGCTTATCGCCTGAACACCACTGCAGTTTCAAATCATTCCTACCCTCCCTTTCTTCCAGGAGTTTGCCTAAATGCAAAATATAACTGAGAATGAGTTCACTGTTTTGGATCCAATTTGGCATCTATCTGGCAATAACTGCTATGACTTAAAATAGTTAAGTTATAACCTTGTTATAACCCCAGATGCATGTGTGGGGTTATTTTTTTATTTCACCTTGGCCTGAATCATTTTTGCTCAGCTTTGCTTGGAGGCTGGAGGTGGTGGATGGCTTCTAAAAGATTCTTCCATGTCTAGGGTTACTTTGACCATATTAAAAAGGCAAACCATTTTCTCCTCTCTAGCCAAGAGCACAAGATCTGAAATCTTCTGCATTCAATTCAATTAGTTAGCTGAAGGTTGAAACAGACCCTCTCTTGTTGAAGCAGCAAGGTATATATTTCCCCATCAAACTTTCCAGAAAATTAATTATCACAGCTCTCATTAACAACCTTTTTCAACACAGACAATCACCAGGGCAGCCATCTGCCCAGATGGTTGATGGCAAGAAGAGAAACAAGAAGGAAGAAACAGAGAAGTG
The DNA here is from genome assembly GCA_023553655.1 of Myrmecobius fasciatus. NCBI lineage: Eukaryota > Metazoa > Chordata > Mammalia > Dasyuromorphia > Myrmecobiidae > Myrmecobius > Myrmecobius fasciatus. Next base: position 464,115 of record JAJPUD010000070.1, read on the forward strand.
AGCCAAAATTTGGCCTGAATAAAAAGATTAAACTCGACAAACATTTATTAGGTGCCTAATATGTCAAAGACCTGTGCTAGGACCTCACAGGAATTTTCTCATCACAGATATTGATATCTATGCAAGGATGCAGTAAGAATAGTAAGACTGGAAGAGCAATAACATACAATTTTTAAATAATTTTTATTTTAAATATTTTAATTTATAATTTATAAAATAGTATTATGTTATTATATTACATATATATTATATTATATTGTTATTAAAAATAATTTATAAAAATATTTTAAATAATTATTTTTAGACCAGACCTAAATTCATCTGTATATTCCTGGGGGAGGAATTTCTTCTACTAGTATCACCAAAGAATAACAATAATCCATATGTATGACAGTTTTAAAACTAGAAGAGACTTCAGAAGCTATCAACACCTTAAATTTACACATTAGGAAACTTAAACAGAAAAATTAAGCAACTTGTCCAGTTAATATATGTCTGTAATGGAATTTGAACCTAGGTTTTCCTGATTTCAAGCCTGGTGCTCTATCTACTGCATTAGTGGTATCAGAAATAAGTATAAAGAAACAAATCTTTGTGGATGTATGTTGACCTAGAAAAACTCAAATTAACATTATCTAATTTCATTGTATTTTTAATTTTTTTAATTCCCAAATTACATTTTTACATGGTTCATGACATACTAAGAAGTTTTGAGGGTGAGAGATGCCTCAGCAATACACCACAGTACAGTTTATCATGAAGATAAGCATCTTTGAAAATTTCAGTCTTAGTTCCTTGAAAACTGAGATGATCAATGGCCAGCCTATGGTATGTCACATAATCAGTATGTCACAGAGGCAAGAGTTCTTACTGATTCTGAGACCAATTCTTTATGCACAGTGCCATGCTACTACTTTTCCACAATCACCTACATAATGAGGAGTCTTTACAAGAAGCCTGTGAGAGAAGCATGCATGTATTACTATTACAATTCTACTGATCAAGAGCCTGAGACTCTGAGAAATTAATGATTGTTCAAGATCACACAGCTAGAAAATAGAAGAGCTAGAACTTATAAATCTTAGTCAAGTGTTGTTTCAAAATTAAACAGAGACAGAGAAACAGAGACAGAGAGAAATTGAGATTCAGTGGTTTTATCTTTATCAAAAAAAACCTACATAGACTATAAAAGATGAAATGGAAAGATTTATTTAGACATGTCTTAGGAATACAAAAAGATGCAGGATCAGGAACTGGAAAGAAATACAATTTCAGGGAAAATTAGACAATAAAACACTGATTAAGCATTTAATCCTTCCATTTACTCCGTAAGGATGAGGAAGCTACATGAATCTACTTGAGTGTATATTTTCATGTGACCAATTTCACATGAAATCTCTCTGTGACATTAACATAGGAGGAATGGCAATAGGAAGGAAATTCAGTTGAATGTAGCCACAATACTTCAGAATAACTCTCAGGAAAGCTTCAACTAGATATATATATATATATATATATATATATATATATATATATATATATAGATGACTATGTATCAGAACATATATGAACAACAGGTATAGAAACTGCTAATTGTGGTTTGCCTATTCTTAATAGCATGTATACCTCATACAATATAAAATAGTTTACACTAGCCTAAACTAGAATCATAAATATAGCATTATAGTATATAAAAGAATTATAGAATAGAGAGGGAAGAAAGAACAGAAAGGCTCAGTTTTACAAAAGGAGCAAACTGAGGCACAGAGGAAAAATTATTGGTCCAAAATCACAGAAGAGACAAAAATAGGAACCAGAATTTTTCTACTTTAACACATTGCCTCCCAATAATTAAATTCTCCTGTTCCCCCTTTTTCTCCTTTAAATTGGTTAAAACAATCTATAAATAGCTAGAGTCACAGCTTTTTTTTGCATTAGGCCCAATTCACAAAGTAATTTTAATAGTCAATGGGTCAAGCAAAAATTCTACATCATTAGAAAATTAAATAGAATACTTGAACAATACTTAACTAACATAGTTTTCTCTATTTTGCTTATCATCTGCCCCAATTTCTACCATCCTGGAAGTCAGAAACTTAAGTAAACTTCAGTGGAAATTCTCCCTTAACAAGATCAAAGTTTTCTCAACTTGTGGGATTCTTGCCCAAGTCAACATCATTGCATCACAAAATTAAATATATACAGAAAAAAGTCAAGATTTTCCCCAAAATATAGTTTCTCATGAAAAACAAACCCCAAAGTAGGCATTTTTAAAAGTCAAATAGGAGTGAAGAGTATTTATTTGGAGGCCAACTTTCTCATTCTTATTAAATTGTTGCCAGATTGTTATTAGGCCTCAGGAGCTCAAGTTAATGCTTGCTTTTACTTCAGCCTAATAAATCCCAGCTAGGCTTTAATCATCTAGGTGTTTGTCACACTAAGATTTCAACAGACATGAATTATATAGCCCTTCTTGTCATAAAAAGACACTTTTGAAATGAAATTAATTTCCTAATGATGCTTTCTATTTAGAAACATTTTGATTCAATACCTTTAGTAGTTAACCTTTGATATTTCTGCTGTAATATTCATTCTGAAGTTAGAAGGGAGATTAAGCCTCAACCTAATGGATAAGGACCTGCAAGTCCCTCACTGCTAAGGAATAATGCCCTATTGTATTTGGGATATTTTCTTAATGGACAAAGACCAGAAGGCAAGCACCAATGGGAAAAGAATTTGCTTATTTAAGGAAATTACAGTTAGAATAACGGTACCAAGACTGGTTACATTATCTCCTTTATAGTTTCATCTACATATAGGAGAGCTGACATACATTAAAGCTACCTTTGACCCTAAGTATAATTCAGCAACAAATTTATGCTCAATAAAATGTCTACTGTATTATTAAATTTTTCCTTTTCATTCCTCAAAATAAGGAAACCTCAGACTTAGAAATATGATGGTAATAATCATCTACTATGGAATTTGGTGACTATATTTAGTTTCATTCATTTAAAAAAAATTAAAACCGCTGAATATAATGTATCCTTTGATATTTGTTCAGAACTAATTACATTTAAAATAGCAGAAATCAATAACTTCCAAAATTGTGAGATAAAGGCAGTCCCAAATGTTACTCCAAGGTCATGTCTAAATGCACAGATTAGTTTGAGAGGGGTAAAAAAAATACAATTATGTGCAATCAAAATGATTATTGACTCAAACCAACCTTTTTGTATGCTCAAAGAAACTGAGTACAACTGTTTGCCTGTATTTCCCCCCTGAGGTACTTATGTCAAGTTAACTAGTGACATTGAACTGTCAAGATTAGAGGTGCAAGTTGAGGAGGGGGCTACTTAGTGGAATGAAATTTATAAATCAAATCTCTTACAAAGAAATTTCTAATTAAATTAGGAGAGTAACAACACATACTCTTGGAAATCATCACCATTTTAGTCAGCTGGGAAAGTTTCCAGGGCATCCTGCTGGTCACAGGCATGTATGTGGTTTGTCGGCACTGTCTCAGCAAATGAAGCATAACTCAATGGCTAATGTCTTCCAATTCAGACACATTTCTAATGAATGCCAGTTACCTTGAATAAATGAAATTCAGAAAGTGTCATATTCTATTCTGAAAGCATAAGCATTGGCTGTACTTTCCCTCTGACAATGGCTCCTAATGAACACCACATATCTTTTCCAATATGTGATTTAATAATTAATCTATTTTACTGATGTGATAACAAAATGGAAGGCATAGTGAGGCCTTAAGTAGCCAACTACCATAATAGAGTGAAAATTCACTGACAAAATGTTGCATGCTCATAAGAGCATTACTCATATCAATAGCAAATGAAGGTTTGACTACTTATGGGCATGGTGTCATGGAAAGAAGTTGGGATAAAAGCCATAAAATCCTGGAGTCTGACTCTAGATCTGCTGCTGATTTGACCTTGATCAAATGACTTCATCTCTGTGTCCTTCAATTTCTTCATCTGTAAAATGACAGAGCTTGAACTATACAAATTCTAAGTTCCCATTCAACTCTAGCATCCAATTCTAACACCTAAGCCCAACTCCAGTGCTACTCCCTATTAACCAGAAGATCTTGTCCAATTCCTCTGATGATTAAAAATCTCTCATTTATGGAATCACTTTGCAATATTTTATGTATTATATTTTACCTATTTTCTAAAGTACATGGTGTGTCCTCTCCCTGAGATGTGAAGCACCTAAGGACAAGGACTGATTTCAATTTTGTTTTTTAAAAGTAGAATTTAGCACTTAAGAAAGAGTAGTTGTGTTTTAAGCATGGGGTGGAAACAGCACTGACTTAAATTTCAGTGGTGTTGACTTCAGTTCTTACCTCTGATACTTGGATGTCATTTAACTTCTTTAAGTCTCAGTTTCTTCCTATGTAAAATGAGGGGAGTGGTCAAAACAGGCTCTGCACTCTATTCTAGCTATGGATCTATCATCCTATGGATAGATCTATGAACCTACAAATGAAATAGAACTTTCTATGGTGCATGCTTAAAATGTAAGCTTTTTGGTATCTCACATGATAATCACAGGTTACTATAATTGTAAGAGAACCACAGGCTAACACAATCTTGAAAACTGAAATAACCCCAGAATCTTACTAGTAAGAAAAGGAGCCAGATAATAATAGCACAAGAATTATTCTCTCCATCTTTGACTATAACAAGTGCAGATCACTCACAGAATAAGGTTGTTGCTAGTTTTCTGAAATTTTCTCTGCATAGGTCTAAGGTTCAGAAACTCTTTTAAAATGGCAGCATCTTTTCTGTATTACCAGACCATCTCTACAAACTTTCATAGATTAATGTAATTGTGAACCATCAGTCTAACTGAATAGAGATATTTTATGCTTGACCTCACCTTCGCAGTGATTATAAGCCCTTGACCCAAATGGTTCAAAAAAAATTTGAAGAAAGTCAAAGGCTTCTATTGTTTCTTCTTTACTTCCTTCTGTGCATATTTAACATTTATCAGTGTTCAGCACACATGATGAAACAACATAATAAGAGAGCATTTCCAAAATGAATTTATAGTGAATTATTTGGACACACATTGCAAGCAGATTTAATTGGCTCCGAGAATAGTTTCAGAAAGACATACTCAAGAAAGCTTAAGGATTTTCAGGATGACTTGATAAGGACAGTCCCCTGAGCTGGGGAAAATACTTCTAGAAAGTCAAACATATGGAGCCTATACTGATTGTTCCAATAGCAGTAATCATGGTAATCAGTAATAGGAATATTCCTTAAATGAAAGAAATATATATATATATATATATATATATGTGTGTGTGTGTGTGTGTGTGTGTGTATATGAAAGAGAGACAGAGACAGAGACAAAGAGATCAAAACTATAAGTGACTGATGGGTAGGCATAATAATTGCAAATGTGAATGATAAAAATAAGATTTTAGAAATATATAATGTATGGTAGAGGGAAACAAGGAAACAAAAAAAATAATTCTAGGAAGGTGTATAATTTGAAGGATTTAGGTAACTTTTGTGATCTGAAAGTTTGGAAGCAAATGTTTTGCTGAATCAGATACTTAGAAATCTGTTTTCTCTGTGAGCCAATATACTGCAGTCTTGCAGGGAGGTTGCATATCAGCATTATAATAAAAGGGGAAAAAAGGTTATTTAACACAAGAGGAAGTGGTGATGTCATTACTTGAAAGGAACGGGGTCTCTGGAGAAACCAGGCTTAAAAATCAGAAAAAAGCAGCATCCCAAGGAAGCATTTCAAAAATCTGCTTCCTGCATATCTACTATTCCAATCACCCATGGGTGGGAGGGGGAGTTACAGGTGAATTCTAGCTTAGTGTTGGGTTTATTCAAAAAGAGCATTGTTTCATTTGTCATGACAAGGCTAAAATGGGATTGAACTATCCCTATCTTGATCTTCTTCTACATTCTCTTTTGTAGCTAGGAACACATCTGCAGCCCCAGTTAGAATCAATGAAAAAAAAATAGAAAATAAAGTTCCTAATCTTCCCTCTAGATTGATCCCAAGCCTTACAAATTGGAATGAATTGAAAGAAGGAACCATTTTGCTTTTCCTTTCTATCCCCAGAGATTCCTATATTATCTAGTACCTAGTAGATGCTTAATTAATACTTTTTTTTTCAACTACACTTTCTTTAAAAATAGACTTTCGACTCCAAAATACATCTGGAAGGAGGGCTCCCAAATCTCTCTTTGAGAATTGGGGAGATTACTATCTAGCTATCACTAGTTTATCATAGCAGCATCTCTATTTTCTCAGACTACTCTTCTGCTGTCTTACCCTGACCAGTGGGCAAAAGTAGTCCCTATAACAGTTCTGCAGCCATAGGCAAATAAATCACTTGCTATTATCTTTCTGAATATGAACTCATTCATTCATATATTCAATAAGTACTCATTAATTAAATAAATGTCTAAATAGTGCAAGTTTTATCTGACTCAATGTAGAAATAAAGGAAAAATGTACTTTAGAAATGAAAAAAAAGAAAGCTTCTAACTTTGGAATTCCATTTGGATAATCTTGGTTTAGCACATGTTACAAAGTTTAATATTAAAAGAATGATGCTCATGGTACATTACCATATATCTATACCAAATATCAATTATAATATATTTCTCTGGTAGCAATATTTGTAGGAATTATTTAAAGTACTGTTATGCATATTATATATATATAGAGAGAGAGATACAGATATATTAGTTTCTTTAAGATAAGACTATATAATATAAAAAATAAAAAATAAATCAAGAGGGAAAATCATATGCAATTCACTTTTCCTTACCTTTGAGCAAATTATCTACATTGTAGGTTTTGATCAACTTCTTGCTGATATTATCACCCACTTTTAAATGAACTGTCATCTCTCTAGACTTTTTCTTCTAGAAAGAATCCTATAGTTGACCTTGAGTTCCAGCCAGAAGAGGATCTATAAACTAATATTTACTAATTTCTCCAATTACAGGGAAAACATAAGCACAAATAGCAAGGTATCCTTGCCCAGCTATCCAATATATATCAGTATGAGGGAAGATACTTGATCGCTGGGAGACAGTAATGTATTGAAATGAGCATTACATTAGGAGTCAGGAAAAAGATGAATTTCACTTCTGGCCTCCCCCCATACTAAACAACTGTGTGATGTTAGGTAAGTCATTTATTATTTATAAACTACAACTTCTTCATTTGAAAAATGGTCATAATGATAAAATCAATCTCATAGGTCTGTTGTGAGTTAAACTAAGGAATGTGATGGTAAATTTTAACAACCAGCTCTCCAGGTTTAAAAAAATGTACACAAGACATACTTTAAAATTTAACTTATATTATTAATCCCTTCTTAATAACTTTCTTAGATCTTGACAATAAATAAAATAAAAATCAAGTCTTGATTTGTAGCATTTGCCACTTCCAATGTGTAAATGTTCATACAAAAAAATTTAACAACTGGCTCTCCAAGTAGGATCCAGTAAATTCCTAGGCTCAAACTTAAAGTTATGTAAATGCAATTATTTTCTTATTATTATTGTTCTTGACAAGGAAGAAAAAGAAAGAAAAAGTTACTTAGAAAGGAAAATAACTATATCTTCAAAGAATATTTCTTTATTTTAAGGAAGTTCCCAAACTCTTAAATATCAGGAGTACATTCTCAATACAGGTACCAAAAAACACACCATTTCCCAAAGAGAAACATTGTTTGAGGATTTTAAGGCATAAAAAACCATCACCAAGACAAATGAATCTGAATAGGAGATGAGCAAGTCATGATGAGGACAGCCTTAGGGTTGTACAAGTCCCCACAAAATATTAAAGGAACTACAGAAAGATCTCTGTCACATTGGGTAGATTTTCTGTGAAAGTCATATAAATGGATACAAATCACAGAAAATGAGGCGTTAAATATATACATATTCTGTTTAAAACTCTATATAAATGTCAATTACTAATGTATGTATCAGTGGCAAACTTCAGGTAATGCAAATATCAATCACCATGAATCTATCCAAGTATTGTTTGATTTACTCATTTTTCTCCTCATTAAGGCTGATTGTAGACTTACAAGCTCATGGTGTCACTTATGTTTCAAAGGAAAAAAAATCATGGTTTGGGTATTCTGACCTAGTGATTCTCAAATGTTTTCCTCCCACACTTCTGCCTGAAGACTTCCCACCACCCATCTAGAAAAACAGAAATAGGAGAAAAATAAAAATAGAAATCTAAGGTTCATTTTGCAGGCATTATTTTTCAGATGCTCTGTAGTTCTAATTTCTAGTCAATTTCACTGATGAGATTAAAGGAAACAGGGAGAAAAGTCAAGGGGAAAAAGGAGGAGGTAAAGAGCAGCAGCTCATTCCAGTCAAAGAGCCCTCTGAACATGGCAGCTGCCATCAGTACCCAAATGAATTTTGGCAGCTACACTTTCCTCGTTTCTCTCAGTTCTCCCCTATGATCCTTCTTCAGGAATCCACAGATTCCCTAGGGCCCTAGTTCTAAATTTAAAGTAACTATCACAACAAATTACATGTTTTCACATTTATTCTTCATAAACTTCCCCTTCCTATCTTTCCTGTCTTCTTAAACTTTATTCTCCATATTCTGCACCATTGAGACATTTAGTCCTACTTGTTGTTCCATGCCCACAATACCCTATCTCCATGCATTTGTGCTGAATGGCTGTATCCTACCTCACACCATGCCTAAAATAATATCTGCATCCCTGCCTCCTGAAATCTTTTGCTTCCTTCAAGACTCTACTTAAAAACTTCCCTCTATAGAAAGTTTTTCCTAATGGCAAACTTCAATGCTCTATGCTATGCATCTTTTCTGTGTTACATATTAACATTTTAAACATTTTCATTTTCTGCACTTTAGTTCCTTTTAGGCTAAACAATTATTTTTCAAATGATCTGAGACCACTGATGTGATTATTTTTAGCTACTCACATTTATGTTGCACTTTGTTTTCAAGGGTGCTTTTCATACAACTCTGTAAAGGAGGTGTAATATAGCTATTATTATCCCTACTTTGCAGATATAGAAACTGAGATTGGGAGATGCTAAATAACTGTCCCAGATTTACAGAACTAGCAAATATCAAAGCTATAATTTGAACAATCCCAAGAGTTCATTATTCTTTCAATTATACTGACTCATTGCTATCAAATAAAATAGTAGGGTTCCCATCTTCCAGAACCCAGCTAGCAAACCTCCACCAAGTTCTCTTTTTTTTGTCTTTGGTCTTATTGTTCAATCCTTTTTCAGTCATAGTTTGACTCTTCATGACCCTATTTGGTGTTTTCTTAGAAAAGATCCTAGAGTGGTTTGACATTTCCTCCTCCAATCTATTTTTACACATGAGGAAACTGAGGAAAAGAGAATTAAGTAGCTTTCCCAGGATCACACAGCTAGAAAGTATCTGAATTCAAATTTAAACTCAGGAATCTTCCTGATTCTCAGCCCAGCACTCTACCTACTGTGTCACCTAACTGCCCTTTGTCTTTGGGAGCTCCTCTATTATCTCTTCGGGTAAAATTCTGTGATTTGGAATAAGAAGTAAACACTGGGTAGCAGAATAGTATGAACAGCAGTATTTAGAGAAATTAATACAAGAGCAAGTTGAAAGGAAACAAAGTTTGGAATCATAAGAACTTATTCTCATGGCTAAAAGGAATTGGTTATATGAATGTAAAAGAGTAATACCTGAAGCATCCTCTTTTTCCCATGTGTATACATTTTTCATTCTGTTCCTACATTTATTTTCTCTCTTTTTAATCAATCTCCCTCTCCCTCTTCCCCCTCTCGTTCCATTTCCTCTGCTATGCCTTAGCTAAGTGAGCTCCATGTGGCTTCACTTGGAGCACTCAGTGCTCAAAAAGATCCCAAATCCAATTCCAACTGATACTCATCATTGCCTAAAGATGACAATGAATATTAACACTATCCTCCTAGGAAAAGCAAGGTTAGTGAAAAATTCTTCTGGCAGGTCTGGACAATCTTTTATAATATTAAAAATAAAATTATTCTGGAGACTAGAATTTTAAACTTCATCCTTTCTCATTAAAAGACTGGCTACTGGGGCAGTTAGATGGTGTAGAGAGAGCACCGGCCCTGAAGTCAGGAGGACCTGAGTTCAAAACCAGCTTCAGACACTTAATACTTCCTAGCTGTGTGATGCTGAGTAAGTGACTTAACCCCAATTGCCCCAGGAGAGAGAGAGAGAGAGAGAGAGAGAGAGAGAGAGAGAGAGAGAGAG
>JAJPUD010000070.1:476941-518869 GCA_023553655.1 Myrmecobius fasciatus
CTTGTTGTTGAATGCTTCTCTGGAAAGTATAGATTTGATGGATTACATTTTTGATAAGTAATCCTTGGTGAGCACTTGTTGCTAAATAAATTAAGTGCTCAGCTCAGAAAGCTGAAGAACAATCTCATTGAAATATTTTAGATCTTAAATATCTTAAAGGCGTCAAATATTTCATTTTAACATAATGGGTAAGCACAATGATGAAGCTCTTTAAGAGATGACTTATGAATGAAATTGCCAATATTCTTGCCGATGCTTGCAAACCAATGATACTCGACTACTCACTGAACATGTTCAAGTGCTGCACTGTGGATACATAGTGTTTCCTGATTATATTCCTGTTCAACTTTAAAACATCAGCTACTATTACCTAAATAGTAGAGAGTTGATACAAACTAGTATCCAGAAATGTATTATTTTTATAATATGAGCCTCAATCCTGCTATTTGGAGATGTATATATCTCTGCATGAGGCAAGGCTAAGAAATGTGTCAGGTTAACAGGAAAGAAGGAAGAGGGCAAAAAATCCTGGCAAGACACGCCTAATCCATAAATTTCCATCTATATAGCCATCTGCCCACTTGTTATAAAGTTCCTCAGAGCTAAAACCCTTCATGAATGAATCTTAATAGGTAAGACCTAGTAACCCAGTGTTCCCATGGACCCCTGTCAAACTGTGTGTACTCCAAAGCATGCTTTATCAAAAATCATCATGTTCCCTACAATGTGCTTTTAAAAAATGAAATCTCTTCTGATTAGGATGGAATATATTTGCTCTTCTCTGAATATCAGTATTTATTGTTCCATGCATTTTGAAAGGGTTTCTATTTTTCCAGGTAGCGCAATCCAGCATGGAAATCAAATAGCTCCTTATTTTCTCTCACCTTTTTAAATGCAAGTGATAAGAGATACTGAATCTTTCACTGTTCTTGGCAATACAAAGGAAGCTTCTTTTAGGCTTTTTCACCTCATTGTTTTCATATAAAAAACTGGGTTTAATAACTGCGGGTCCCTGGATCCATTAATTCCCAAATGAATGCTGAAATCAGCGGCACAGCTGCTGCATCTCTGATAGATGGGACTAGGAACCCGCCGATACTTCTTGCATTTAGAGATTGCCTCGGTATTCAGCGATCATCCTATTTCCAGTTAATTGGAACCTAGAAACTTGCCTTCTTAGAATTGCAAAAATGCAGTTTTAGATTGTTTTGTAATACCTCTTCCCCAAATTCACTCTGGGCAATTAAGGTGCGCCCTGTATTGCAGTCAGATTAAGCCCCCTGAGATGCTACTACACCATCTAGCAAAAGCTGAGTATTTTACTTATTAAGCCAGAGCAACCTCTGGTTTGTAAGGGAGAGGGAGGAAATAACATGGTGCAAAGTAACGAAGGGGAAAGCAGCTGTCAGAAATTAACTAGTTTCTAGCTAATTAACACATTATTTTTCTACCTGATGCCATGGGGCTGAAGGAAGTAGACACGGAAGGTACAAAAAAGTAAGAAATTAGTCATCCTTGACTTACCGTGGAAAGACTATTGCTGCACTGCTTACAGCATCCAAATGCATAGAGCACGAAGCTTCTCACCAAACAGGCAGCTGTATGCTCAGTGAGCAATTCAAAATCATTGCAAAAAAAAAAAAAAAGATTAAGGCCAGAGATTGCAAAGTAGGTATCCACAGATCTGGTTAGTCACAGCTTGAACTAGCCTGCTACAGAGCTCTGCAAAACAAGTATACTGCAGCAGTGGGGCAAGCATAGGATTGCAATGCATGTCCCATATATTCAAGCATAATAGAAAACATGGATCTGGAGTTTATTCCATGTGGATGTGGGGGCTGTTTGGTACCGAGAAGGAATAGGAGGCTCTTCTCACGTAATAGAATTAGAAATGAAGATTTATGCCTTAATTAGCGTGCAGTATGATTCTTCGGGATATCAACTACAGAAGCAGGTGCCTCTGTCTCCTGTTTTTCAGATAAATGTCTCTAATCTCATTTCACAAATGATCCCTATTTAGACAGGAGCCACCTATTGTGATGATATCATTTGCTCTAGTAGCCATAAATGGGCAACTTCCTAGAGAACGTCACAGTTGCTGACGACAGGAATCTTTATAATATTGAGTGGGCAGGGTGCTTGATGAGGGCCCCCATCAATCTATAGCAGCTTCTGCTAATGTGGTATCATGGATCCTGCAAAACCATCTGAGGAGCTACAAATGAAAGGAAGAGTGTGTGTGTGTGAGTGTGTGTGAGTGTGTGTGTGTGTGTGTGTGTGTGTGCAAAGAAACCCACTCAAACTGCTTGGTAAAGGGTATTAGCAACTCCTCACAGAGCTGTGGAAGGAGCAAGGGAGATCAAATCACAGGCACAGAAAACAATGGCACATTTTCAAAAGCATGCTGGCATCTGAGAAACAGATCCCTAAAACTAAATCCATTGAGTTGACAGTTTCTTGCTGAAAAGGAAAGAAATATTTTTTGTGTTCTTGTTTGCTTGCTTGCTTGTTTCTAGCTATTCTGATAGTAGAAGCTGAGAAGGTTTAGGAAACTTTTAAAATAGTAAGGACTCAGACTTTACCCCACCCAACTTACAGAAATGGCTTACCAATGCCTTTTATGGTTTAGAGTATGTAAACTCTGAGGTTTAAAACTCCCTCGAAATTAGAATAGTTTTGGGAGAGAAAGATGGAGAAAGGAAGGTTCCAGTCTCCAAGTAGTTGTGAGGTTCTGAAACTTTAGCAACAAGCAAAATGTGTTGCTGCTCTTGTGTTGTGGGTTGCTAGTTTGTTTTATTTTGTTGTTGTCAAACGTGCATTATGAAAAGTTGCACAGATAAAGATGTGTGCATACACATAGGTATATTCCTATTTATATATATTATTGTATGTACTCATATGTACACATAGAAACATATATGTAGTATGTGTGTTTGGATGTAATTTCTTGCTCTTTAAAAGAAATCTTTTGACGATCATGTATTGAAAATACTTAGATATGATCAATATCTGGGCAAAGAGAAATAATTTACTTGGGATAAATGACTATGACAGCCTGTTTCTGCTCTGAAAAAGTCAATGTCCTGAGATCATCACTGAAAGAAAACATCTCAAAAAACTACATCCCCTTCAATAAGGATAGATTTAGTGATTGAGAATATCAGGACCATACAGATTAGGCAATATAAAGGAAGAAACTTTTTGGGAGGCCATCTAGTCCTATTGAAAAGATGATATACAGATTAAAAAACCAATTAGCCACATTTTGATAAGCTCTCTTTAGTTCATATTGCCTCTAAGGGTGCAGTGCTTGAAAGGGAGGAGGGGGAATCCAAATATGGGACCCCCTGTATTTTACACATTCTTAAGTCCTTTTCTAAATGCAGGTAAATTACAATGAATTATGCTATTTGTTTAGTAAGAGAATGAAACTTTAATGAGAATCCATTTCTCTCTTGAAAAGGAGGTACCTGAATATTAAAGATGTTTTTTGGATCTTTATCACTATTTAAGTCTTCCCTCTCAGATTACCTCTAAGTTATCCTGTCTATATCTTGTTTGTACATAATTGCATTTTTCTGCCCCGTTAGAATTTAAGTTCCTTAAGAAGAGTAACCATTTTATTTTGCCTTTCGTTGAGTCCCCAAAGCTACAGTGCCTGGAACATAGACTCTCTCTCTCTCTCTCTCTCTCTCTCTCTCTCTCTCTCTCTCTCTCTCTCTCTCTGTGTGTGTGTGTGTGTGTGTGTGTGTGTGTGTGTTTGTGTCTCTGTGTCTCTCTGTGTCTCTGTGTCTCTGTCTCTGTCTCTCTCTGTCTCTGTCTCTCTCTATATATATATATTCCTTACCTGTGAGTTACCTCTCTCTCTCTCTCTCTCTCTGTCTATATATATATATATATATATATATATATATATATATATATATATATATACTACAAATGGAAAGGCCAATGCTTACAGAATTTAAGAATTGTTCAAGGAAACAATAGTATATTCTGGGCACAAACACAAATCTCTTGACTCAGATCGGTATTCTCCACATTCTGTAAGATACTTTAAGGTTTAATAAATATACAAACCAGCTATATGTAAAATGATTCATCCTGCATAAAAGCAAACATATGGACCTTGTCTGGAAGCTTTATAGTTCATTAAAATTTTAATTTGGCCCCTGTTTCATTATTAAAATCAGATCTTTCAACCAGTATTAATAAACTACTAGCCACACTCTATCATTTTAGTCAATCTTTTTAAAAAATACATCCTTGATTAATTCATAATTCCTTATTTACTATATTAGATAAGTATTCGATCTAACATATTCTGTTAGAATTATTTTGAAAGTAATTATAATTATGAATTTGAAAGAAAGATAAACAGTGCTTGTTTTGGTAATTATTTATATGTGTTATATATGCATATGTATATATATATATGTACATACACATATATGTAAATATATAAATTGTTACAAAGTTATTAGCCATATCTCAGTTCCACTATATATTTAATGCAAAAAGGAGGGAGCAAGATTGGAATAACAGCTCTACTTATATATATTGCATGAAGCTTATGACCAACATTTTCTTACTTCTTGTCTTTAGAAAGGAAATAAGTTTGTTTTAAAAATCTGAGTACATTACTAGAGCTCAGTCTGCAGTTCCAAGTAAGATAAGATCCTCACAGCCTCTAAAATGCCATATACCAGAGTTCCAACAGGGCAGTAACTATCACTTTTAAACATTTAAATGTTTCTCGTTGTCAATAAAAGTCTACTGCCAAGTCAGAGTTACTAGTAGCCAAAGAAAATCTACATGTGATCTCATTGTTTGAGTTCAACAAGAGACTTCCCTGTGCTGCTCAGGAACCAACTTGAAATCAAGGATACATGAAACCTTTGCCTATAATAATACAGGAGAGACAATATAGTTTTATACACCAACCATCTGACAACTGAGCAAAATGAAATCCAGAAAGTTTACTTTTTCAAAATGATATTTGGTTAAATCTATCTGTGAAATGTTTTCATCATTCATAAAATCACAAGAGATTAATGGAACAAATATTTTATATTTTAAAGAAGACTGAGTTTATTTTTCAAGACCTCCCTCAAAAAATATTTAAACAAATCATTTTGGCATTTCTTTAGGTCTGTAAGAGATATAAAGATGAATTCATTTTCATTGAGGAATTATTATTGAGAAAGATGATGGAAAATTAACAATATCATTGCCCAAGAATATAATACGAAGGAGTAAATGCAGGAAAAATAATTCTACAAAAGTCTGATGTGAAAGTCAACCAAGTGAGAGATTTTATAGGTTAAATTGGATGGATAGAACTGCAGAAAAAATAATTTCAACAGATCTATCAGCATTTCTATAACAAAATTCTTTCACACAATCAATAAATATTTTTAAGAGCTTACTTCATGCCAACTACTGTGCTGACACATCTATGACTATATAATGAAAATATTTGGACTCTAACCCTTCAATATTCCTTATGTACTGTGTATGAAGTAGAAAAGGAATTTAAGAAACATGTAGAAACTTCAACTAGTCTTAACCAACACACAACACAAAGTGATACAATTTTGAAAACACTATAAAATCTCTTATTAAGTTATCTGAAAGAAGAGATAATAACAAAGTTTTTTAAAATCATTCAATAGTATTATCTTCTCTTGGGAAAAAAGGAGGGAGCGAAACTCAAAACCTCAAAATTAGCAATATGTCTACTTTGTTATCTTTACAAAAAGTACTATGAGAATGAAATTTGCAAATATTGAAAGGGCATGTGACCTCAATGAAAATATGAGTAGGTAACAAGAATTCTCTCACAAATTATTTTCTGAAACAGACCACATACTAAATCATGACTCAGTAACACCATTGTCTGAAAAAGAATACAAAAATCTATTATGTTTATTGTTGGTGATTTTAAATGACTCAAAAATATATAGCTTTGAAAATATTTTTCTAATAATATCCCTAATGAATATGTTAAAGACTATACAAACTTCTTTATTAGTTGAAACTGCATAACTTTCTTGAATGATCTACTCATAAATATAAAATATGACATAAAAAGGCTTATGTTCATCAAATATTTTTGCTACTGTAATGGGGCATTCCCTCTATAGAACTCAAATGGCAGAAGCATTCCCTAAGGATAGTGAAGTCTTATTGATATCACTATTTTTAATTACATTGTACTGACTGAATCACTCCTAGATACTATAGAATCTCCTTAATGAGATTCCTGGGTACTAAACAGAATCCATTCTAATAGTTTACACAATAAATAATGCCCATTTTCCAGATTATTTCATGTAGGTGAATGAACAATTTGTTGCATTAGTTCACTGGAAGACACACACACACACACACACACACACATACACACACACACACAGAGAGAAACATATCTCAGCATCCTTAATGAGCCCAACTCTCTGATACTGATGCTCAATTAAAAACTCTGGAAAACCACAATATTTAAAGAATCAAAATCGTGGGGCAATCAAAGAATGATGATAAGTGCATAGTGGGCATACGTAAACCACATATTAATAAGAATAATTTATGAACAAAAGATGATGATAAGTATTCAAATTAATAATCACAGAAATATATGATTTGGAAAAGAGGAAGGAGGAATCCAGTCTTTCTACATGACTGCAAGAAAAAGGTATAACAAATGGGAAGGCTAAGACATATAACTAAGAATGTTAAAGAATTTAGAAAAAGGTCTTTGGCCCCTGCTGGGCACTTATTTTTCATCAAGTCTATTTTTAAGGAGTTTTCTTCCAATAATTTCTGGCTTTCCTTTTCCATATCCTCTTGCAAAGATCTCATTTCCTTTTCCCATTTTTCTTCTAGCTCTCTTTTAAGATCCTTTTTGAATTCTTCAATGGAGTGGGAGAAGGGTTAAACTAAGTAGCTTTGTGAAATGGGGACCAACTCATATCACCATTTGGGGTTTCATCTGGTATTGATTTGCTTTTAGGATTCTCAGGGTTTGCGGTCTGTTATTCTCTTTCTCCATAGAAGCTGTGTATAATCAGAATTCTTTTTGCTCATTTTTTAAAGGTTGACATCTTTAAAGCAAAGGGGCAACAGCTGCTTTAGTTTGCCATAGGGCACTTCTACTGACTGACTTTGTGGGCTGGGTAAGCACAGCCAAGTCCTGCATTCTTCCAGGGCTTAGTGACTTACAACTTGCTTTTTGTATTTGTTTTTGGGTGTCTTACACAAAATCTGTTTAACCACCAGCTTGTAACCATGACAGAGTAACTTAAGAGCCTTGCAGTAGATTCCCTGGTGAGTGTAGATCACAAAGCCCTGACTCTCTGCTCCAGCTCCCTGCCTTGGGGGTTCCTGCACTGTGGTCTGAGCTCAGCCTTATCTCCATGCCTTATTGAAACAGACCTTTTCTGAATTTCTTCCAAATCATATTTTTCTGTAAATTTGTTGTATTCCAAATATGTGTGGGTTCTGTCACTCCAAAAACAGTTCAGAGGCTTAATGTGCTGTTAATTTGAAGGAGGCTTGGAGGAGGTCACACAGACGCTTGCCTGCTCTCCATCATCTTGGCTCCGCCCTGCTGGGCACTTATAGAAGAACAAAATTATGCAGAATGAGAAAGCAGAGACGAATTGTGATCTGCACTGTTGGAAAAAGTATCCATATTCAGGAGATTCCAGATCACTTGAAATTTTTAAGTATATAACTCTAGAACTTAAGCTTTAGAAATGAGAGATGGTGAATGAGTGCTTAAATGAAACAGATTTAAATAGCTTTTTTCTCCCTTCAACTGTTAAACACTCAAATTTCCAATCAATGTTTTTTTATTATTACATTCAATTAAAGACCAATGTTCTTTAATGGTTTTGGTAGTATGCTTTCAGCCTGTAGTGCTGTTACTGCTGAATTTCTTCATGTCATTGAAAGATGACATGGCATGATACTATTTGTAAATGATTCCCTTTCAAAGAGAACTATAACAAAGAGATTTTCAAGTTGACAAGATCATCACTACTATTCACTAAGGTAGTTTCTGATGCCACACAACATGTAGCTTTCTGCTTAGGTTTCAGATGGTGGTAAATATTTGAACTTGAGACAGTCTAATACTTACAAAGAGATGTAACCAATTAAAAGATTGAATTCATTTTTAAATGTTATAATTATATATGTAACACTAGCTAATATTTGCAATATTAAACTTTTATGATCAAGATATTAAATGACTAAACTAGAACTACATAACTAGTAAGTATTGGAGTAGGAGAAGGGTTAAACTAAGTAGCTATTAATGCCAAGTCCAGGGTCCTTTATACTACCATATTTCTGTAAGCATTATTGAGATACCAAATACACACACACACACACACACACAAACACACACACACATATATATATATATATATATGTACATATATATTCAATAGTAGCTTTTATGACTTCCTTTAACCTCATGCTCATCAGAAAGCACATAATTCTGGTTGAAATATAAACTGATAATGATTAAAAGCAATTGAAATTTCCACTTCATTTGAAACTCTTCAATTGATCATGTGACCTTAACATTTGTGTCCTAAGAACACACTATATTTAATTGTGCTTGTACTATTTACATGTTTTCTGAAAGCAAAGCCAATTTTATGTGTGTCAGGAGCTAAGAAGGCTATGATTATTTTGTTCTGGATGCTTATAGAAATTAAAACAAAAAAGCATTAATGAAAACATTCAATAACGAAAATCTCTTTTAACTCATCCAGAATTAAAGAGTGGAGGGGGAAAGGGAAGAGAGATGAACCCCTTCTAGCATTTTGGCTATTGGCAATAACTTGCTTAAAGCTCTGAAAATATCTTTTTGATTTGGCTAATCAAATAACACTATAATCATACAGTACAATCACTACAAACATAAATGTTTCTTCTGGGAAAACCTGAAATTCTACAGAGAATAGAGAGAAGCTCAGCATTCTATAGAAACAAAGTACCTTAGATGTTATTTAGTATTATCCCCTTATTTTACAGATGAGGAAACTATAAGGCTCAAAAAAAGAAAATTGACACACCTAAGGTTATGCCCAGTAAACAAAAAAAGGAGCCCAAATATTTGGGAAATACTACATCTTTTTTGTTATACCACTTAATTTTAAAATTAGTTAAATATGTCTATAATGTCATAGTTACCTAGTCCAAAACAATCACATATTTTTCAAAATTTAATTTAGCATCTCTATTTGTAAACACTGGTCATTTCTGTTAAAAATTAAAAACCAACAAGATGTCTTCCAGGAATACTGCTGGGTTCTACCTAATAATCAAAGTGAAATCAAATAAAATTGATGGTCAATTTTGTTTCAAATACTAGACAAATAAAATAAATTGAATCATTTGTAAAACCATATTAGGGTTGTCAATTTAAAGCAAATAAAAAATTAAGCTTAGTAATAAGGAGAGCTTTCATTCTTCTACTTTGCAGAGAATGAAGCATTTATGTGGCTGGTAGAAATATTCATAGGTCATGCCAATAAGGCTTTCTCAGTATTGCTACTTATATGAAAGAATAAAGCATTTGAGAGTGTGTTCAAATTGTTTTTATTGGATAAGAAAGATGTTTTATTCATACAATAGTGTTGACTAAAGCTGAACATCATGTTCCAATTTATGACAGTGTTAAAAATACCAAGTTCCTTGTGATTCAGGGGTTTATTCTAGATATCCTCAACATTTTGCACAATTCCCCCTCTCCCATGAATGGATGATCAAAGGTAGCATCATACATTAAGAAAAAAAAGACTGATGTGGAGCATAGAGTCCTATATACTTTTAAAGAGTTAAGAATGATTACTAAACATCTACAAAATGTTTTAATCTATATCATATTCAATACTGATTTTTAATATTAAAAATAATCTTGTTAAGAAGGTTCATTATCATGGAAATGTATTCTGGGTGATACTATAATTAATTCACTTAAAAAAATGTTAAAGTGGTGACATATTCTCTTCTTTAAAAAATGTAAGTATATACAGCAGACATTTTTAAGTATTACATTGTGTTTTGTTTAGTGTGTGTGTGCCTGTGCCTGTGCATGTGTGTGTGTGTGTGTGCGTGCATGTGGGAAAAACAAAGATGATGACAACAACAACAACAAAAAACAAAAACAAACAAAAAAAATATTAGAAAGCACTTTCAGAAAAAACCCTGTGAATAAAAACCCTCTATTACACTCAGTTTTCAGCACTTGTGAAGATGAACAGCTCCCAATTGTCCAATGTTAAATCTGAAACCAGGGAAAGAAATCCTGTGTAATACAAAGAGCACACAACTACTTATAGATTTCTTTATCCAAAAAAAATCTGGTAAAAGTTCAATTCTTTTAAAAAAAATTCCATCTTCTTGAAGATATAAATTAATCTTGCTTAAATTTGCATGCTTGTAGTAGAACAAGAAAAAACTACCCTATTAACAAAGAAAATTCCAATCAATGATTATAAAAATAAAATATTAAAGTTTTTGATTCTTAAATATCATAATGAATTTTTACTGCTTTCCAGCCTTCTGCAATTACTCATTTTGTTGCTAAGGCAACATTCAGTAAGTGCTTAATATATTAGGCTGAAAAGTTGTGGACTATGCTATGGAACCCTAGGATTTATCCTCTCTCTTTACTGAAAGAATTCTTTATGATCATTAGAAACCTTTCTTTCTCACTTGAGACAATTTTCCTAGTTACAGATCTTTTTTCCAAGTGAGTTGTACCAAGACAATTCACTGCCATTTAGCTTCTTTATCATGATTCTAAAGATTATCAAGAGCAGTTTGGATTTGCACCAATATCATGGAAATCCATTCTTACTCCCCATTTTGTGACTTTTACTCTGGTTGTTTTATGACAGTGAATGCTTCCAAAAGTTTGAACTGGCAAATAATTTTTTAAATCATATCCATTAGCATAATGAACATATCCTAATAAGACTGAAAATATATTCTGTGAAAGATACAATCAGTGAATTCAAGTATTTATTCATCAATGACTGTGTGTCAAAACTAGGAAAAAGATACAAAAAAGAAGGAAAAAGAAAAGGCTGTCCCTAGTCTCAAAGAGCTTTTATATTTTATAAGAGATTATATATAGAGAGAATTAAATGTGTGTAGAGATATGTGTGTAAATATACATACATACATATGTAATATGATATATACATGGATAGAAAGTAAGCTGCAGGGAAAAGACACTAGCAAATGAAGTTGGGGGAATAGAAAAAGCCATATACAGAAGGTAGAATTTGAGTCAAGACTTGAAAGGGGTCAGGAATTGCAAGATGTGAAAGCAAGAAGAGAGAGCATTCCAGAGTTGCGAGTTAGCTAGTGTAAAGGCATGAAGTTGAGAAATGTAATTTCATATAAGAAATATCTAGTAGTCTTGTATAGCTGGACTATAGAATGTGGAGAGGAGTACTATACAAGTAAGTGAAAAAAGAGGAACAGATCAGGTTATAAAGAGTTTTAGATGAGAGAGGATTTTATGTTTGTCCCTCAAGAGACTAGGGATCCACTGGAATTTATTTAACAGAAGCATGACATAATCAGACCTGTGCTTTAGGAAAATCCCTTTGAAAGCTTGGGGGAGGATGAACTAGAATTGGTAGGGAATTGAAGCAATAAGATAACTTAGGAGTCTGTTGAAATATTCTAGGCAAATATTCTAGGCAAAAGACAAAAATATAGCAGGATGGTGGCTGTGTAAGTAGACAGAAGTGGAGACACATGCAAACATATATGATTTGTATATGTGTGAATAAAAAGATATTGTCTAGAAACAATATTTGTCAACAGATTACATATGTGAGGTCAGTGTGAGTGGATAGTCAAGGATGACAGCAAATTTGCTAAACAAAGTGATCTGAAGGATGGTGTTGGCATTGATAATAATAGATAAATTTGGTAGACTAGGGAGTTTTTGGAATAAAACAATATTTTCTGTGTTATAAATGACATCCAGTTTGAGATGTTAAAAAGGCAGTTGATAATGCAGGCCTAGAGCTCAGAAGAAAGCCTATGGATGAATAATGTTTTATTTTTGCCATAATAGGCAAAATTTCATCACTTGATAACAAATTCAAACATTTTTGAGTGATATAGTCAGACCAACGATATACACAAATATATGTTTATACATACCTATAAGCTTCAAGTATTCATAACTCTGTCACCATGAGTACTCTGTGCCTACATTTCAATACATATAACATAATCCCTTCATGGCTTAATAAATGATATTCTATCATTGCTTTAAGTGATTATTTTGTCATTACTGACAGATATAATATATTTGACTTTTACAAACTTGAGTTAATTGTATATCTTTTTAAATAGCCTTGCAGCCATCTAATAGTAGTAATTTTTTATCTTTTTGTCAAATCATAGTTTCTGCAAATTCCACTAGACATTATTTTATGTACTAAAAGCTCATTTTTAATGAGAAAACTACAAGTGGAATGCTAATTAGTGAATACTGTATGTATGTCAACATTTACTTTAATGACAATCCAATGACAAATGTAGCAGGATTTTGTCAGTTTGGGAACTCCTAATGTGTGAATTTCTTCCACCAATATTAAACTACAATCATTTGGAACTTAGTAGACACAACTTAGAACACTGTCTGAGATCAATTAAGGTTAGGCAACACTTTCAGTATAACATTACTATTAAGTATCACAGGCAGGATTTGAATTCAGGTTTTCCTCATTCAAAATTCAGCATTCCATCGATTATCAACCACCATAATACTTCTGTAACCATTATCAAAACAAGAAGTCCCCTTGGAATAGAAATTATTTAAAGACCATTATTAGTCTAGGAGACTAAAAGGGCTAAATTACATTTTCTCTGTCATTTTGGTTTATATACTCTTTCTTCCCACTTTGTTTCTCTCTGTCAAAATCCTACCCATCCTGTAAAGTGACTCAAATGCCCTTTTATTATCATGTGAGATATAACTGGTCTCTTCATCCTCCAAACTCTCAAAGCAATTTTTTTTGTACCAAATACTATAGACCTGTATTTCATATTTCCTGGTGTTCATTTTTGTTTTGCCTTACCTTCTTCTTCTGCCCCTGATTACAGTATAAACTCTCTGACATTTATTCTTCACACCTAGTCCTCATAGCATCTATAATAGCACATAGCAAATGCTCAATAAATGTTAGTTCAATAAGTAATGCCAAATTATTTTTGGAATTTAATTATAATATGTGTGCACATTATTATGGTTGATTATTTTATTTATTTTTGCATTTTTATTATGCATTTTTAATTTTTATTATTTACTTTATATATATAATACTTTATTATTGCATTTATTATTATGTAATAGAGATAGAAAAACTGAATCTTATAGGATTTTGAGTAGGAATAATCTTAGATATCTTCTAATTCAAACTCCTTATTTTATACTTGCAGGAACTGAAGCTTTAAATGAATTTGCATGGGAGTAATTTTTGAATATTTGTCTAATCTTTGGTACAGATGATTCTGGAATTTAATAAGAATTGTTCATTTTTAGTGCAAATTTCTAGAGCTCTAGATACCCTAAAACTTTGTATCTTTTTCTACCTTATATTGCTATATTCTTATATTACTTTTAAAAAGGGGATGGTATGTTTAGCTTCTCATAAAAGTGACAAGAACATTTGGAGCTGTAATCCTTGAGGAGTTCTTATAGGGAAATCCATTTTTATATTTCTAGAAGAGATGGGAAAATTTTAAGATTACTAAAGGCCTTACAAAACAATATTTTGAAAAATGTCAAATTGTTTAAAATAATTTGAATATTTTTATTCCAATCATTCAAGTGGCAATATTTAATTTTTGTTATAAATACTTAGTTACCCACTGAAGTTGATTGACAAATAATTAATGATATATCATCTCAAAATCTTTTTCCAAAGTACTTATTTTGATAGCTCATTCTAAAATTGTAAAAAAAAAATCTAGGATGACAAATATGCAACCATTTTTGCAAACTATTTTAAGATTTTATAATAATTTGCAACAGTCAGTCAATAAACATTTATTAGATATCTACTATGTGCTAGGCATTGCATAAAGTTCTGAGAATACAAAGAAAAAAAAATACAGTCCCTGCCCTTAAGGAGTTCACAATCCTACAGGGGAGACAACTTGCAGATAAACATACATGAAATATACATATGTGTATATATAGGACAAAAGACATATATTCAAGAGAGAAAAGGCACCAGAATTAAGAGGGATTAGAAATGATTTCCTATAATAATAAGTCCTATAAGACTTAGCTGAAACTTGAAGAAAGCCAAAGAATACAAGCAGTGGAGAAACATTACTGAAGAAGAGAGTATTATAGACATAAGGAAAAGTCAGAGAAAATGTTTGGAGCTAAAAGATGGAATATCTTGAGATGTTCAGGGAAAAGCAAGAAGTCCTGTGTCACTGGACCAAAGAGTACATGAGGGAAGAATATAAAGAGATTGGAAAGATAAGCAGAGACCTAAATTATGAAGGAATTTTCATTCCAAACAGAGGATTTTATATGAAACCAGAGGTGAGTTTATTGAGTAGGGAGTGACATGGTAGGATCAACTCTTTAAGAGAATCACTTTAGCAACTAAACAGACAATAGACTTGACTGATGAGAACCTAGTGGCAGGGAGACAAAACCATCAGCTACTGTGATATCCCAAGTTTGAGGAGATAAGGATTTACACCAGAATGGTGGTAGTATCAAAAGTGAGGAGTATTATTTAAGGGGTTTTGCAAAAATGAAGTCATTAAGCCTTGGCAATAGATTGTACATTTTGTAATTGTTCAGTAATTTTTCAGTTGAGCTCAACTCTTCATTATCCCTTTAGTTTTCTTTAAAAAAAGAATGGAGTGGTTTGCAATTTCCTTCTCCAGCTCATTTTACTGATGAGATAACTGAGGAAAACAGGTTTAAGTGATTTGTCCAGGGTCACATGCCTAGTGTCAGAGGCCAAATTTGAATTCAGGAAGATTCATATCCTCCAGGCATAGAACTCTATCCACCCCACCACCTACCTGACCATGTGCTACTTAGCTGCCAGGATTGGATATTGGAAAGATAATAATGCATAATCAAAAATAACACCTAAATTATGAGCTTGAGGGACAGGGAGGATGGTGATGCCCTCAATAGTAATTTGGAAGGGAATAAGCATTTACTTAATGCCTTCTGCATATCTACAATGTACCCACTGTGCTAAGTGCAGAAGTTAGGAAAGGGAAAATTTTGGGAAGAGAGATAAATTCAGTTTTAACATGTTAAATTTAAGATGATTGTTGGACCTCCAGTTTGAGACTGATACCTAAGAGATAGCTGGGGAAGGGAGACTGAAAGTAAAAAGAGAGGTTGAGGTTGGATAAGTAAATTTGACCTTCAGCATAAAGATGATAATGAAATCTACAGGAGCTGAAGAGTATCAATCAGTGTGACTACTGAGCTTTATAACTTACTGCCATTTTGGGAAAAGTGGCTCTGAAGATACTATTCAGGCTATGCTTATAATCTTCATAGTCCTTTTATATAACATTACATAAAGCTTTGACTTTATCCTGATATTATGCAATTTAAAAGTCAGAGAATGTTATATTTTGAAGGGATTTTGAATATTATCTCTATCCAACTCATTCTACAGGAAAGGAAACTGAAGTCCACAGAGATATAACTTATATAAGATCACATCACTATTTAGTGGTTCAGAGAAGTAAGGAGCTTTAATATTTAGTAATGTAAGGTCTATTAAAAATGTTCTGCTGACTTGTAACTGGAAGAAATGAGCAAGTCTCTGACAGAATGAGATTCAAGATTGGAGTTGATATGGCTTGGTGGTATATCAAAAATTAGAAAAGACTGAAATATAAAGAACAGGCTATTTGGTCTTGAGCACAGATCTGTAGCATCCTGAAATGAGGGTTCCTGGGCAATGTGGAAGAAAAGTGTATAGTATCAATAAGCACATTAGATAGATAAAGAGAATGGAAAAAGCAGAAAAAGTGACCAGGTCACAAAAAGACAAATGAGCAAATAATAATGAACAACATTATCTTCTTCATGATTTTCATTAATTTGCAGAATTTTGAGCTGGAAAGAATATTAGAGACTATTTAATCAAACCCCTTAATTTTACAAGGTATAGTGGAGTAGAACAAAAAACTTAAAAGATTAATAAATTATTTCCCCAGAGTGCAAAAATAGTAAATATAAGAAACTGGATTCAAACCCAGGCCCTCTGATTCAAAATCCAAGGCCCCTTCTGCTCCACTCACTCCACTGCCAGAAGCCCTGAAGACAGATATTCACACTAGACACAGAAGCTACTTTCACTGCTATAAAAGCTCATATGCCAATAGAGCACTTGTGATAACAAGCTATAAAGATAGAAGATGGCAAACCAGGGCGAGGAAAATGCATCCAAACCTAGAACTGAAATGAAATGTGGATCTCACTAATGTACACATTTTGACATTGATGATGGAAAATACTAACGTAATTGTCTTTACAATGCATGACTTTCATTATGCTAAATATGAATTTACACTGAATAAAGCCAAAGGAAAAAGGATGGGTGATTAGTCTGTAGTTAAGCTTTGAGAAAAGAAAGCTCTGCTTAATGCCTTCTAACACAGATCACTTTTACTTCCACTCTACTAGTAACTGGACAGCATTTACATTTGTGATTCTATTTTAGAAACAACATCCTTAGTAAGACTCAATAACATACTATTTATCATTTTCTGCCTCCAAAAATAAAACATATGTGCTTCTCTTATAAACACACACACACCCCCTTCAGCTGGAGGCATTCATTTCAGTAATATAAAGACTTCAAACCTTATGTGGAATCCAAATCATTTCTCAAATTGCTTCATGGTGATCTTTTAAATGAAACCCTTTTGCAATCCTAGATAGCTCATCTAATAAAAGGAAATTTTAGACAGAGGGACTCAATAACTTGCTTTGATTCAGATTTCATGACTTTCTAGTTGAGTTCTCTACTTACTAGGAAATTCTAGCTCATAAAGTTGAGCCTTAATAAAGCTTTATCCATCTGTCATCATATATATAACTCCAAGACATACTTCTCTCAACTTTCAATTATTCTTGAACTTTTCATATACAAAGAGATATAGACTTAGAGCTGAAGAGGTTCATGCAACCATTTGGTCAAACCCACTTATTTTACAGACAAAGGAATTTCTGAAGTTAAAGTTATTAAGTATATTTATTGTCTATGATCATATTATGTATTAAACATCAGAGCATGAATTGGGGATTTTTTTATTTGTTTCCTTGTTCAAATAGAAGAGCTTTGCAAATTTAGAATGAGAAGGGACTTTAGCCATAACCTACTTTGCCTTTTACCCTTTATTTTATACAGACAGTTACCGAGACTCGGAAAAGTTGTTGTTAGTCCAATATCACATAGTTGTGGCAGACCTTGGATTGGAAAAGACTTCTAATTTTAAAGCTAGCCCTCTTTCCTACACCAAACTGACTTCTGATTAATTCATAGAAAGCATTTCTTCCTCTGCCTTCCCAATCATCACCACCACCCCAAAATAGAGCTCCTCATGAAACATCTTCATCTTTTATATCCTTCAAGGTACCTTTGACAGTACTACATGTTTGAATTAAATGTACAATTCTTATTTATAGACTCAAAAATTTAGAAGTGAAGATACCTCTGAGATTATCTTTCCTAATATCTATACAAGTTACCACCCTCTCTACAACATTTTTGATGATTGATTAATGGTACAATCCCTGCACAAAGATGGTCAAATATAGACCTCACCATTTTATAAAGCTATCTTTTCACTTTTGGAAATTTCATTTTATGAAGGTATTCCATATACTAATCCAAAATATGCTTCTCTGTATCTTCTTACCTACTTGACCCTGATTCTAGCTTTCATGGCCAACCTGACAAAAATCATGGAGCCTTTGCATTGGAAAGGGGTCTTGAGGTTACCTTGTCCGAGCCCCTCATTTCACAGATGAGAAAATTGAAGATCAGAGAAAATAAGTGGCTTGCCCAGGACTATGCACTTATATCTAATCTCTCTTCCAAAATATCCTTTCAAGTATGTGACAATAGTTAACAAATCTCCCCTAAATTTTCTCTTCTCCAGGCTTTGTGCTCTAGTTCTTTCCATAAAGTCTTTCAGGGCATGGCTGAAAATCTCTTCAATTTCCTAGATGCACTCCCACCTGTCAGTGTCATTCCTATAACATATAAGGCACCAGCCATAGATATTTGTAAAAAGAAAAATGGTTCACTGGGTGTTTTACAAAGAGATAAGAGGAAATGTGATATAATAAACGAAAGGATAAATCTAGAATCAGGAAAAAAAATATATAGGTTCAAATAATGCCTCTGATACTAGTTGAAAACCCTAGTCAATGTACTTGTCTTCATTTCTGTAAAATGAAGATTATAATACCCACATTTCCTATGTCAGAAAAGTGTCACTTAAAATACCTTGGAAATGTGAAAATACTATATAAATGCCACCTATCACGATATATTGAATAACACACATTTTTTACATGTACTGGCTACATGATAGTATTTCATTCCATTCGGTATCTCGTTTTCAGGATAATGATTTTAATAAAATCAAATTCAGAAATTCATTTCCACAAACTATTTCTGAATTATATATTAGCTTTTATAAAACATCTGAGAAATCTGCCATAGGTCCATCTCTTAGATGCATCCTTAGGATCATTATCTAACACCACTTATTAAGACCGAATTATACAGTATGATTCTAATTAAACAGACTATCCTTAACCAGGATTATTATTTTATTATTTTTATAATTTATTATAATATATTATATATTATATGATTAACTAATCAAATCAAAGTGATGAGAACCCAAAGTATAAATCCACTTCCATCCTTGAAAGCACAGGTAAAAAACCAATTTTAGGACATCTAAAGAACCTTGGAATTCATTTAGTCCACCTCTTTTATTTTGCATGTAAAGAATCTGAAGAACAAATTAATGAAATGACTTGGCTAAAGCCAGGTAGATTATAAGTGGCAGACTATCTACAAGGAGGAAGGCATGGTATACATGTACATCACTATAATACAAAATAATGCATTATAAATGTAAAAGAAAGATGATGAATGAAATCTGAATTACTCTGGGAAGGCTTCATGGAAGAAGGGTCATTGCCAAGGAGTCAGAAAAATAGGCAGAATTTCAATATGAGATAGTGAATATCTGCAAGCACCTAAACTTGCCAGGGTTAAAAGTCATAGTAGCATTGTTGACATTTGGGGGACACAGATGCCCAAGGTTAATTCTCATCTAGAAAGGACTGAAGGATTGCCCTCTGTAATGCATTTGGAATTTGGTCTTTTGAAAGACAAGTGGATAGCTCCATCTAGAGGACAAATAATTCTTAGAGTTTAGCGTAGAAACAACTGAGTTCCAATTTTCTCAATTAAGGAGGGAGAGACAATGTAGAAAGTAAACTCAGCAATCTGGATTGGAATCTGTCAAGGCCAGAAAAGGAGAGAGTAAGTGAGGAAGGGGAAATATCTCTAATAAATATCAAAAAGGCAACTGTTTCTGGGTAGGCCTCTTCTACTAGATTGTAGATTTATTTGTCTTTGAACAAAGAAATTAACAACCCTTTTGTGCTCACTTTCCAATGCCATGTTTTTGGATCATTGGGAATTCTTCCCTCTTCTCCTGCTTGCCTATGTGACTGCCATCACCAAAGTACATTCATGTATTTTCAAGTTACAGTGAATATGTCACTTAATAGGAAGTCAACTGCAACATGAATTAATGGATATAGTGCTCGACCTAGAATCAAAAGATCTGAGTTCAGCTCCTGCTTCTGAGACTTACTACTTGATAGGCAGCATGGGGATCATAGATTGTATACTGGATGGAAATTAGGATGATCTAGATTTATATCTTACTTCTCAGACTTAACATTTGTGTTACTTTCAGCAAATCATTACATCTCTCTGAATTTGGTGACTACCTAGAAATACAATGAACCAAGACAATCCTGAAAGGCTCCTAATGAAACATGCTTTGGCCTCTGGAGAAAGAACTGAAAAATTATCTGAGTAAACACTGAAGTATATTATTTTCTCTCTCTCTCTGTTTGAATTTTTCTCTCTCGGTCTTCTTGTACAAAATTAGTAATATGGAAATGTTTTTTGGATTTAACACATAAAATCAATATCAGATTGCTTAGCATCTCAAGGAGGGGAATAGGGAAATAAGGAAGGAGGGAGAGAACTTAGAATTCAAAACTTTTTTAAGATGTTAAAAATTGTTTTAACATATAATTGGGGGAAATAAAATAATAGTTTAAAATATATAAAAATAAAAATGAGGGAGTTGGATTAGATTGCCTTTAAGGCTACTTTTGGCTCTAAATCTATTATCCTGTGAATCCCTCTTAGTTTCAATTTCTTCGCTTTGTAAAATGAGGTACTCAAATCAGTTGATTTATTAAATTTCTTTAAACTAAAATTCATGAGCTATGAATGTCATTGCCAATTTTATAAATGAAAAAAAAGGCAGCTAGGTGGTATATTAGATAGAACACCTGGAAGACCTGATTTCAATTCTAGCCTCAGGTTCATGACATTTAGTAGCTGTGTAACCCTGGAAAATTCACTTAGCCCTGATTGCCTTGCCAAAAACAAAACAAAACAGAAATTTGAAGCATTTGGGGCAACTAGATGGCACAATGGAGAAAGCATCTACCCTGGAGTCAGAAGTATCAAGAGAAATGAAAAAAAGGCCTCCCTACATTAAAATAACTATCATAAATCCTAGACTTTTATTTTGTGTATATTTCTATCAAGGATGATTGTTAGGTTTCTCAGACCACATTGTATTTACATAAACAACTGGGGTATGGGTAGTGATACTAGAAGAAAAAATACTAATAGAAGCAGACATAATGACAAAAGTGAAAAATTACAAATAAACATGAAATAAAAGTCAATAGAAATTAAAAAGCAGAAATAGAACCAGGATAGCATAAGGGGTCTGAGACCATTTAAAATAGAAGCAAGGGTATTTTAATAACACTCAATCACTTCAATCAATCAAAATGTTTTAACTGGCTCTTACAAGGATGTCCCTAAATCATCAAGAAAGGCTAAATTATATTCCTGATGCACTGTATAAGAATACAAAGAACTGATCAGTTAAGATGTAAAAGAGGCCAGAATCTTGTAAAATTATTCAATGCAAAGCCTTTATTTTAGAGAAGGAAGCCTAATTCCAGAGAAGAGAGTGGTTTACCCAAGCTGACATGGGTATTCTTTTTTCTGATGTCCTAACTCCCATGCCCTTTCACCACCATCGAGACTACAAAAGGATGTCATGTCTATTATGCTTGGATGTGAGCAGTATTCATATTTGACCTCTCCCACCACCTGTCACTCCCCAAACCAGCTAGGTTTATATGTGTGGAAGCACATATAAGAATAAGACAAAGAGCTATGACTCAGCCCCTTACTCCTCCTACCCCCCAAGAAAAGAAAACTCTAATTCTACTTACTCAGAACATTAATGTATTCATGACAAAACAATCCCATATAACTCCCACTCAGTTTTCCTCCTCGAAGTATTTCACAAACACTTACATGTTGCCCAAGTACTTCATTGGCAACCTCGAAATCTCGGGAGAAAGACCTCCAGCATGTTGAGTGGACACCCTGTGGCTAAATGAAAAAATAAAAGGGCCAGAGCCTACAAGATGGAAGAGCAGTAATGGATTCCAATCTACTCCATTGAAGGAATAGCCTCATCAATTAGGTCACAGATCCTTTTTTAATACAGACTGAAAGAATGTCAAAGGTAGCCTTAGAAGATTGAGCTCTAGAAAGAAAAGTCTCTTGCCTAAGGTCATAAAGCTGGTAAATGGCAATGCTGGAATTTAATTCCCTCCATTTAGTGTCTTACTTGCTGGAATAAGGCTCAATTGCCTGAAAGTTCACTTAAATGGTGTCTTTTTTTAATATCACAAGAACAACTTAAGTTTTTGAACCTCCAAAACTTCCTACTGGTCATAGAGGTTTACTCCTAATACCAAATAATTTTGAATGGAAAAACAAATTATAGGTGATGAATATTTTCCTTATGAAAAAAGTAGTGGGAGAATTCTGCTTCATTGTCTGCAGTTCATGGAGAATTTTTTTAGGAAAAAAATCTCTTTATTATGATAATTTATTCACATATATTATATACCAATCATTTAATTTAACCTTGAAAAGATCTTTACATACACAAAGTATAAAGATTTGTCTTGACAATAAATGGCTCAAGAAGTGCCATTAAAGTAAAACTAAGGATACAGGTCTCTGTGTTAATGCTCCTAAGAGGTGAGCCATGAAAGCACTAAATAATAAATATATTATGAAAAGCACCAAGACAGCATTTTGGGTGGGAACCAGAGTCCAATAGTTCTTATTTCAACATAAGCAAGCCATGAATGTTACTTCCATAAGACAATCCTAAATCATAAAAAACAAGGGTTGAGACAAGAAATAGGAGAAATAACACGGAGAATTCCAAACAAGTATTGCTCTACTATTAGGGACATTTCAGGATTGTGGATAGAGTGATGAAGTGAAAGTTAGGAAGAAGTGGGTTGAAATCCAACCTGTCAGGATTCTGCATTATGCTTCCAGGCAAGTTGATAGCATTCACAGTAAAGAATTTTTCATTTCAAGTGCTTTCTGTAAAAGAAAGTCAACCTGGTTTCAACTAAAGAATACCATGTCTAACTATAGATGTAATATGGTAAAGAAAAATAGAATTTAGATATGGAATACAAGGTCTTAGGTAACCATCTGCTCGTCAGAATTTGAACCTATGTGATCCTGAACAAGTCTACTTGGTAGTATAAAAGACAAAGCTCTGGACCTGGAGTCTGAAAAACCTGAGTTCAAATCCCATCTCAAATATTTATTAGCTTGTGATCTGAGCAAGTCACTTAACCTGTCTCAGTTTTCCCATTAGTAAAATAAGCACAATAACAAAATTTATCTTTGAGGATTTTTCTTGGAATAAATAAGATAACAAGTTAGAGCACTTTGCAAATCTTAAACCAATTTATAAATGCTATATAATATAAAAACAAAAAAATATTATTATTATGGAATTACTCCATCTCTCTGATTCTCAGTTTCTTCATCTATAAAATAAGAAGTTAGATATGATGTTAAAGGTCCCTTCTGGCTTCAAATTTGTGACTCTTAACCAGGATCCATAGACTTCCATTTATGGAATGGAGTTTCCAAATGAAGAGTTTTCCCAACCTGTCAAAATCACAGATAATTCCTTTATTTGATACTTGTATTGTTAATTAACTGAAAGGAAGAAATAAGGCCTATTATCACTGATGGAAATATACATCTATAACTATATGTGAATAAAAATATAAACTCATATCTCTATATACATGTGTGAATTTAATCATTTTATATGTGTGGACATGTATATATATATATATATATATTGTATATATACATACATGCCTATATGTATATATACATACACATATATACATGTATATGTGTGTATGTATATATATATATATATATATATGTAGAGCTAGAGAAGACAGAGATAGAGATATAGAAAGATAGTAATAGATATAGCATATCTACAAAAACTGGTTTCCTGTATTTGCTGGGGGAGTAAATTTTTTCACAGGAAAAGCCCATGAAGTCCTAGTGACAACTTTTATTGAAGGACTCTATCCTCATAAGAATCAGCTGGCCCCAGGGAAGCAGGGAAGTAGAAGAGGTCTAGGTTCATCAGTTAGAGAACTGTTACTTTGATAATTGTGAGCAATCATTTTACCTGTATGTCTCAATGTTCTCATCTATAAAATGATTGCATTTGAACTAGATAAATCTTTAAGATTCTTTTAAGCTTAGGTCCTGTCAGACTAAACATAGGCATTCAATGATGGATTCTTTAAAATTGACAGAGCACTGGACCTGGAATCAAGAAGATTAAATTCAAATCTAGGATCAGACCCTTCCTAGCTGTGTGACTCTGAACAAGTCACTTTACCTTTGTCTGCCTCAATTTCCTCATTGTAAAATAGGGATAATAAAAACATTTACCACTCAGGGTCGTCGTGAAACCAGTTGGACTGCACTATGTGAATGATGAGGCTATAAATGTATTGGAGGCTGTGGGATTTCTTCTATGTATTCTCAAAATGTCTTCTCATTTTGTTTTGCTTGGAATTTTGATAGGACAAACCTGAATTTATTTAGATATTAAATTATTCTGTTATCTCTAATAATGATATCCCATTGCCCCCTAAATATCAAAAAACTGAAAATAGTATGAAGACCATGAATTTTAGAATAATAATAATCTTTATTTGGAATATTAATTCAACTGTTGCAACTTCTTTTACTAAGGATACATTTAATGAAACAGTCAATGTGCTATATAGTTTGCAGATTTAGATTAGAGCCCTCACTATGGTTTTTCCACGTAGCATAAAGTAAATGTCACATAATGATCCAATTAATATTTCCAAATATAGGCTAAACTTCTCTATGAATTTAGTCTGCCAGTCAATGGTATACTCGTTATTATAGCTAAACTTCTTTAGGAATTTAGCATGCATGTCAGTGGCATAAAACCACCTCTTGGTGTCTTGCCCTTAATGGCATCTTCCTCTTGGTTACTTTTTTTTAAAAACCCTTTCTTTACTAAAAAAAAAAAAAAAAAAAAAAAAAAAAAAAAAAAAAAAACACCCTTATGGATTTAGTCTACTTTGGGCAGCATGATAAAATCTTTGCCCCTTGATTTAGAGGGGAAAAAAGTTTTTGTTTTTTTCCCCAAATATACAGAGCCAAATTGAATAATAAAAGCTGTAAATTGGCCTTTGAATCATCTAGCTTAATGACCTACACATTTCAGTTTAACTTGATCATTGTCTGTTTTCATTTTGCTTTATGCTGTGTAGACTGAATTGAGCAAAAATAATTAAGCACCCAGTAGATATAATCAGCTAACTAATAAAAGAAGCCTTTTAGTTAAGATGGCATTATGAATGTAGAAAAGCCCAGCTCTCCCACAAAAAAAAATTCATAAAATGAATGACAAAATATAAATCTTGACAAAAATGACAAAAATGACAAAAAATAAAATTGCTCCTTACTACAAGGAATTTACTTTTTACTGGGTTGAGAGGGGATGTTATTTATATAACATTTTAAGGTTTAGAAAGCATTTCACATGTTCTATCTTATTTGACCCCTACAATGACCTTGAAAAATCCTATAGGTATAATTAATCCATTTTACAAGTAAGTATGCTGAGGCTAAAGAAGATTAAGTGATTCACTCAGCATCATAGAATTATTAAGTTCTAAAGGCATCATTTAAATCCAGGTTTTCCAGACCCTAGGTCCAGCTCTTTCCACTACACCAAAAGACCTGAGTATATTAAGAAAGTTTGAGTTCTTCTAACTCCTTGAATATATTAATTGACTATAGCGGCTCAAGCAGAGTCTGATTTGCTGTGTTTCTCCAATTGCAAAATTTCTAGGATAATAGCTCCCCAAGGGAAAAGATTGTTTCTAGCAAACTGTTAAAGGCATCATCTAGCAAATGCAGGAACTCGATAAATGTTAACTATTTTAGGACTATGTGAAGGATCATTATAAAAAGGATGTCTGGTGCAAAATGGTGAAGTAGGAATAAATTTCACCTGAGAATAATGGTAGGCATTGAAAGTGGTAAAGCTAAAAGGTTTAGATCATCTTTGCATTCCTTTTCCAAATGGATAACTGTAGATTGTGTTCTTAGTCCACTGAGATACAGGTTCATTCAAAGGAATGGTAAGAGCTTATCTAGTGTTAAGGCATCTTTCCCCTGCATGATTTCATGACCAAAAATAGAACCCACAAACTAAAAAATACATTATGTACACATAATTGGAAAAGACACTAATTGCCTTACCATATTTAGCTATAGCAAACTAACTGAAGGTAACTTTAAAATATGTTCATTCACAATAAGGCCAATCTAAATTGTTCATTATAGTTTACACACCAAGGAGTAAAGACATTATCATCTCTGTATAGCATTTAGAGCTTAAAAGAGAAGTGAACTGAATGGCAAAAGGTCACATAGCTATTAAATGATATCATTGAGACTTGAATCCAGGTCCTCTGAGGCAATGTCCAACTTTTTTTTCCAGTAAAATGCATTAGTGCCAATCTAAAAATAAATCTCTACAAATTCTTTTCAATAAAATGAAAAATCAAACATATGTAATTTATTTTTATATTATCTTAATATTTTTCATCTATATCCCAGCAAATACATATTAAGATTCTCTTATGTATCCTGGAGCTATGAAGAAAATAACGAGATAGTCTATGTACAATTTGTTGGAATTTTTAAACAAATTATTTCTTTTCTTTATACTTTTCTTAAAGTCTGTTTCTATGCAAAGATATGTACATGCCTTAACCTATTTTCCACTAATTCCTCTCAGTACTGAACTAGTTTAGTTATGATCTATGATGGACATCAATGTATTGAGAGATAAATGCATCACGTCATACAAAATGCAGCCAGATGACTCAGTATATGGAGCACTGAGCCAAGAGTCAGGAAAAACCAATTTCAAATCTGACTTCAAACACTTATTAGTTATATTAACCTTACTAGTTATAGCCATAATCTCTACATGCCTTTATCTACTGGAGAAGTAAATGGCAAGCCACTCTAGTATCCTTGCCAAGAAAACCCTGTGGATTATATTAATGTGTATGAATAGTCAGACACAACTAAACAAGAACCTGTGTCATGTACTCATAACAAAGAAAAATGATTATGCCAAAATTTTAAGATAAAAGTTCTTCAGTTTCCTTTAAAAAAAAAAAAGAAATAACTGAACTAGGTATTACCAAAGTCTAAATCCTTTTAGGCTATAAATCTTTGAAATGTGAGTTCCGTGAGGGAAGGGATCCTAATTTCTCTCAAATTCTTCATTTCTGATCCTCTGAAGAACAATAACAAAAACTAGCAATGATTGGTTTCCCCACGTACTATAGACTTAAGAAGGGCAAGTCTGTCATCCTTTCCAACAAACGATCTAAATCATGCTGATTTAGTGAGTAAACCTGACCGAAGCTGGCAAGAAGCATCAGACTTCCAACTCTATCCCCACCCCCGAAATCTAGGTATTTAAGCAAATACTATTCATATTACATCCTAGTTTGCATGATTTTAAAAGTCAGCAATAATCAGTACAAAAGGATTATTGCTCTCATTCACAAAAGCCCTGGGGAAAATGAATATAGTATATGATATTTGTAAGTTTATATATGCATATGTATGTACACACATATATGATATGTATATATATAAATATTGTATATTTGTATACATGTAAATAACTGTAGATGTGGATATAAATGTGTGTACCCACATATATCTATTAGAAACACATACATATTGTGTGTATGTATATGCATGTGTGTGTGTGTGTGTGTGTGTGTGTGTTTCATTATATAATTCTAATTTAAAGATGTTGGGCTTTCTAACATAGTTTACGTTAAGGTTCCTGACATCAAAGAAAATGATACTGAGTATCAAGCTTATGACCTATGGTAAAATTTATTTTAAAATATAATGTACTATTTGAAAGGAATGTGTACCAAGGGAAGCTACAATGCTAATAAAGCATTTTATTTTTTTCATGAAATTACTCCCATTTATTCAAACAAATTAAGGCATTTCTAAATATGATACAATGATTTTCAAAGTATTGCACAGAGGCATTGTTGATGGAATTATGAAATTATCCAACCATTCTGGAGAGCAATTTGGAACTATATCCAAAAGGATATTAAACTTTGCCCCAACGGTGCTATTACTGGGTCTGTAGCCCAAGGAAATCATAAAGGAAGGAAAAGGACCCACATGTGCAAAAAAAAATGTTTATAACAGCTCTTTTGTGGTAGAAAAGAATTGGAAAATGAGCAGATGCCCAACAATTGAGGAATGGCTGAACAAACTGTGGCAATAGAAGGTAATGGAATATTATTGTTCTATAAAAAATGAAGAATAAGCTGATTTCAGAAAGCCATGAAGAGATTTACATGAACTGAGGCTAAGCGAAACAAGCAGAACCAGGAATACATTTTACACAATAACAGCAAGAATATGTGATGAACTATGAAAGTGGTTCAGTGATCCAAAGCAATCCCAATAGGCTTTGGACAGAAAATGTCATCTAAATCCAGAAAAAGAACTAAATGTAAATCAACACATGCTATGCGCACTTCTTTTTTTCTGTTGTTGGTTTTTTTTTATCTTTCCCATGGTTTTTTTTTCCCTTTTGCTCTGATTTTTTGCCTCCAACATGATTCATAAAGCAATGCATATTAAAAATAAATAAATTTACTGGAAAAAATTTAAAAATAAAGTATTACATAAAGGAACTTTTTGTTGTTCATTGGGGGATGTAGTAGCAAAGATTGTTTAAAATGCATATAAAATACATTAATTTCTTTTAAAAGGAAAGGATTTTGAAATTTACAAAAGTATTGTATAGAATTCTAGACTGCCAAAGTTGAGAAGGAACTTTAGAAAATTATTTAGGTTTAACACTCTCATTTTATGTGCAAAAAAAGAAATGAGAAATATCCATAGAATATAGCAGTAAAATGCAAACTCCTTGAAAATAAAAACTGATTTTTATTTTGTCTTTATTTGCCATGCCTCACCCAGTGCTTGAATGAAGTAGGTATATATAAAGTACTTGTGAAGTGGATTGGTTAGACTGAATAAAGAGATGAAGGGATTCACTGACACCTTTCTAAGTAGAATAGCCAAAAGGTCTCTTGCCTTCCAGGACCTAAAATTATTTTAAAGGAAATTAAAATATACTTAGCATTCAAGACTTCTATTGTACTAAGATAGTCTATCATAACCTATACCTGATATATTTTTCATTTTCAATTTCTGTCATATCATGGCCTTAGGAAAAATAAAGTCACTTTGCTGCCTTCCTATCTTCAGACTCCTTCTCAAAAAGAAAATGAATTTGTTTCATATTCAAGAAGGCATTGATTGCATCATGTCACATAAATAAAACTTGGAAAAGGAAACATGTACAATGTGAGACCAGCATCTGCTAAAAAAGTGACAAATGTGCCTCTAACAGATGCTATGAAGGATCTTGGTGGGGTTGGATGGTGGGGGATGGAAGGGAATAAGGAGAAACAGGCAACCTGATGCCTTCAGGAGAAAAATAAATAGCTTTTTTTTTTATTTTTTAGATGAGAAATAAATAATTAATCATCATTTCAGGAGCTTAAAATCCATCTATTGATAGGCCAGGCCAAAGAGAGAAGCCATTTTTTAAAAAATATATTTTTCCTGTTTCCCTTGTATTATTTTTAGAAACTCTGGTGGCTAAAATTAGCAGATTTTTTTCTCTTCTTAAGGAACAGAAAGTTTCTCCTGCAAGTGGTACAGTGGCCCCTGAAACCTTTTTAGGTCATTTTAAAAATATGAATTATATTATCTTTCTGGAGATGTCACTCCAATCTCCCATTATTTGTGTGATGTAAGCTCCAGAGTTGTCTATAAACTAAAATTGCTAAGTGTCAAAAAAAATGAAGTATTATATCCTGAGTTCCATTAAAGCGTATATATTCCTCTTACAGGGTTTTTAACATTAAAGATTAAATTATATTTAGGAAAATTATCCATGTCAAAAGTTTATCTCTCCAACATGCTAGGAAGTCATAGAATATACAATATTCTTTCAAGCCATCCTTTTCAAAACTTTTGAGTACAAGTCTACTCATATTCCTTTATAACTATCCTGACTACAGAATATCCTTCTCTAAAGCCACCACTGAAACTTTACAAGGCTTGATTCATTAAACTGTTGAGATTCCAACAAAAGCCATTCAAAACAGCCCAGGAGAAGAAATACAAATAGCATCATCCTCCAAAATGAAAACCAAATTACCCATGGAAACAAAGTTTCAGGAAATTGAATTGTGGCAAAAACAAAACTTCCTACTTCTTACATAAAAGGAAAGAAAAAGTAGACGTCGACAGGAGAAAGAAAAAGTACTAGGCAAGAATGAGTTGCTAAATAAACTGTTAAGCCAAGGATTAAAGCCAAGCAGTGTTAGGTTCTAAGATATAATATAGCCTTTAAGCTAAAAACTTAGAACTGGTAAGGAATCAAAGATGTTATCTGAATCATGGCCCTAATTTTATTTTATTTACATTTTTTTTATTATAAACTTATTTATAAGCATGAACATTTAGATCACTGAAGAACAAAAGGATTATTCATAAAATTAAAAACCTGTTCTATCAAATTTGGTTTTTGCATCTATAGTTTATAAACACAATAAATAGTAAGAGGGTTTCAATGCTTGTTTCCTTCTGAATATTTTGTTTTCTTCTGCATACTTTTAAAATGTAATATTGGTACTTTTCTTTCTTGTGCAATTCAGTCATTACCCACTAACTTTATCCTTTCCCCCAAACATATGCACCCAAATACAAATCATCTTTTGTAATAAGCAATGAAAGTCGAACAA
This sequence comes from Myrmecobius fasciatus, assembly GCA_023553655.1. Classification (NCBI taxonomy): domain Eukaryota; kingdom Metazoa; phylum Chordata; class Mammalia; order Dasyuromorphia; family Myrmecobiidae; genus Myrmecobius; species Myrmecobius fasciatus. Next base: position 507,639 of record JAJPUD010000070.1, read on the forward strand.
AAGAGTTTAATACATTTGCCTTGTATTCCTCATTTGCATGTCCAGTCCCTCACCTTTCTAGCAAGAGGTGGAAGATATAACCAACAAATCAACATTTATTAAGTGTCTATTATGTTCTAGGGGGTAGGAGGCTCAAAAATAATAAAAGAAAAACCCTTAAGGAGCTTACAATCTAATCTCCATTCATCTGAAGTCATAATTGGTTACTACAGGAGAGAATTGGAATTCTTTCAGAATTGTTAGGGTTTTATGTTATTGTGTCATCTTGTAGATTTTTTTCATCTATCTCAGATGTTTGTTCTTGTTTTGAAAAGGACCCTGGAGTAATCTCTTGGTTTAAATGAGGCAAAGTTGCACTTTGAGGCTTACTCTCCTGGAGTCACTGAAATCCACTGACAAAAAGTAAGGATGACCGGCAATGGCCTGAGATGCAGTGGAATGACCTTGGTATCTTCAAAACTTGCTTCAGCTGCCTTTGCGGCTGTTGGAACAAACTCATCTCATCTGCCCATTCTATCAGGGGAAGTCTTCACATGTCAATTACCATCAATCTGGCTTAGACTGTGTGGGGAAACAGGTTTTACCAGGATGTGGTATTGTGCCTGCTATAGCTTCTTGGAGTCATAGGTGAAAGGTGGACCCCAAGAGTTGATGAGTAGTCCTGAAAAGGACTTGGCAAGACACCATGATTTCAGTGTTTTTTTTTTTCCAAAATGAGAACAAACAACAATACATAAAGCTTTAAGGTTTGCAAAGCAGTTTACAACTATTTCATTTGATGCTAAAAACAAACCTAGGTGGCAGGTGCTATTATTATCCTTATTTTACAGATAAAGAAACAAAGGTAAACAAAGACTAAGTGTCTTGCCCAGGGTGGCAAAGCCAGTAAGAGTTGCAGGAAGGATTTGAATTCAGGCTTCCTGAATCCAGGTTCAACATCTTATCAACCAGACCCCCTAGCTGCCTTGGTTGACCTGCCAAATGATTGCATATTCTGTGATCTGGAAGCAACTGCAACTAAATTGTCAAGTCCTAGAGTGAAAAAGATTTTACCTTTGCATCTTCAGAACATCAGAAATAGCCTAGTGTACGGTAAATACTTTTAAATGAATAGAATAGAATGAATGAATAGAAATAAAGCAATAAAAAAACTATTTAGAAAATGATTTTAAACAATTTCAACTTGGAATAAGATAGAAACATTTCTTTATTGAGGGCTCTACTTTTGGCAATCATTTTACCACTTCTGCTGGCTTTGCTTTTCTCCAGATGTGGGGATTTCAGACAGTGCCAAATGAATGCAACTGGCTATATGTCAGATGACCTGAACAAAAATAACAAGCTCATTAGGAAAATGCTCAGAATAGCAGGTGGATGAAATTATAGATGAAGAAGATCATAGTGTGCATTTGCTCAGAGTTCACAACTAATTTATCCCCTTGGATGCATTGAAGGAAACAGGTATTGTTCTCTGCAAAACCAAACACTCAAACATGAATGGTAAATCAATGCTTTAATGTTAACAGCAATCTGAAATCACCATGGGGCAGCTAAGGAGGGGGGAATGATAGAGTTCCAGGCACAACAATGTAATGCTTTGATAATTCCACAAAGGGCCATGCCCAGGAAGAATTAAAAGATGCTAAGTGTCTCCCCAAAGGAGGCAGCAGTAATGCTTGAATTGTTTCTCAAAGTGAAAAGAGTGGGAGGGAGAGAGGGTTCCAGTTTCCTGTGGAATCAAAAATAGGAGTTTTCAGTATGTTCAGAGTGAGACCACGTTTTCCTCAAATTTGGTTATCTATTCATCATTCCAAAGGAGTAGGAAATTGAATGAATACTACTTAGCCTGGACAATCTGGATTGGCCCCGTGCTTTGTGTGATCACATGCCCCAGGGGGGCCCCTCACTAAATGATTGCCTGCTGCCTTCATTGTCCAAGGTCCAATGAAGACGGTGTGCTATTCCATTCAGGTGCTTGCTGTTATACTCCATGTCTATCCAATTCTCTCTATGGTCTCTTCACTTCCTCATCTGATGGAACCCTAATAAGATTTCCAAGCATAGGGATGGTGCCTACCTTTGAAAGCATAGCTGGGCTAATAGAAATTGGTAGGACCTATCCTTTCTTACCTCTCAGGCTTCCAGAAGTTCTTGCTTCTTTAGACTCACCTCACATAGTATCTTCTGCAGAAAACCTTTCCTTGTGTCTCTCCTTGCCCCTCCCAGCTGCTAGCAATTTATCCTCTATGTCTATTTTCCACCTGTAGCACATCTGTCTTACACATTTTATAATAATAACAATAGCAATAGCTAACATTTATAGAACACTTACTACATGTCAGGCATTGCGCTAGGCACTTTACAAATATCTAATTTGGTCCTCACAACAACCTGAAAAGTAGGTGCTGTTATCCTCATTTTACAGATGAGGAAACTGAGACAAACAGAAGTTAAATGATTTGTCCAAAGTCACACTAGTGTCTAGTAAGTGTCTAGCCTAGTTAAAGTCACAATGATCTGAGTGTCTGAGGGCTATGCTGAAGTCACATCTCCCTGACTCCAAGACTTGGCACCCTATCCATTGCTCTATTTAGTTGTACCAGGTCTCTCTCAGTAAAATGGAAATTCTTGATGAAAGCAATTATTGTTTTGCCTTTTCCTGAACCGCCAGCACTTATCACAGTGACTGAAGAACATATACTTGTTGATTGATTTCTCAATTTGCTCATCCCCTGATAAGAGGACAAGTCGAAAAGCATTTATTATTCATTTCTTATACGTCAAGAACTGTGCTAAGACCTGGGTATAGAATCAAAGACCAAAACTACCACAATTTCCATGTTTAATGGGGGCAACAACATATAAATAGATAGGTAGAGGTAAAATGTGGAGTAATTCCAGAGGAGAAGTCACTGTCATCTGGTCTGGGGAGAGGTAAGGAAGCAGAATATTATAGCACCTGTCACCTGATGTGGTATTGTATGTGAGGAACATGGACTAGGTTTGTGCATTGTGGAGTATGTAGAAGGAGCTAAAGTGTGATAAAACTTACCCTTTAAATCGAAAGGTGCTAGTCTATGAAGAACTTTAAAAGCCAGAGGACTATATTTGATCCTGAAGTTGATAAAAAGCCATTTAAAATGTGCATTAAAATAATTTTGAAAACTTGATGGAGTATTGAATGTAGTGGGAAGCAATTTTAAAAGTTTCTGTATATCACATATTTTGTCACTGCCTTATAAAGCCGATAACTCAAGTGTTCTTTTCTCTCACACACCAAAAATAATTAAATAAGAACTCAGTTTTTCCTTTCTCTTGGCCTGATAACAGATCTTAAAAGTTAGGATGTGCACAGAAAAGGCTCCATAGTATGAACAATGAAGAAATTTCTGAGAGGAGGCAGGGTGCTTTGGAAAGAATATTAGAGCTAGAGTTGAGCAGTACTAGGTTTGAAATCTTGGCCACATTGCTTATTATCTTTGAGGTGATAGGCAAGACACTCAAACTCAAAGTCTCAATTTTCTTGTCTGTAAAATAAAAAAATAGTGACACTTGCTTTGCATGCCTCACAAGGCTATTATAAGAAGAGGACTTGGTAAACTTTACAATTCTACAGAAATTCAGGTTGTTTTTACCAGTTTGTATAATTCCTCACAGTTTGCTTCCATCATCACTAAACTACTATTTGGAGCTCTGCTATGCTGGTTTTCTCTAACCACAACTTAAAATCAGAACGATCTTTCTAAGACTCTGTTTCCTTGCCACTTATAGATTTAATCTATAATAAATATTTCAAGGTAAAAAAGACCAAAGATTTACTATGCATCATTTAAAGCTGTATTACATTATAGTAATCTTTTACCTTGTTTCATGTTTCAAAATGATCTCTAATGTTAAAGTTTTATGTAATCTTTGATCCCCAGGCTGCCCTAGTATGAAATTTCATTCTGTGGCCTCAGATAAAACCCCTAATGAACTTTTAAGGAAATGTTACTTAATGTAGTTATCTTGATGTCTGTCTGTATGTCTGTACCTCTCTCTGTCTTTCACACACACACACACACACACACACACACACACACACACACAAAGTAAATTATGAGTAGAAAGACCATGTTTTTTCCTAATCTTTGTATCTTTCAGCATTATATACAGCACTCTATATTCAATATGGATAAATGTTGCTGTTTTAGGCTTGTACAGTAGGCATAATAAATATTGTTGTATATATGTCACATCTTACCTTTTATAATTTTATAAATTTTGCTCTTCTTGTTTGAAATCTTTTCAAAGAGTGTGGTAGTCCCTTTGCCCACCTGCATCATTTATATTGTCTTTCTTAGGATCTCTTCTCAAGACTATTCTTTGTTATTAGCAATTGTTTCAATTGTGTCCCATTCTTCATGACCTCATTTGGGGTTTTCTTTAAAAAGATATTGCAATGATTTGCCATTTCCTTTTCCAGCTTATTTTTACAGATGAGAAAACTGAGGCAAACAGGTTTAAGTGATTTGCCGAGGGTCACACAGCTAGTTAAGTATCTGAGGGAAAACTTGAACTCAAGAAGAAGAGTCTTCCTAACTGCAGACCCAGCACTCTATCCACTGTACCATCTTGCTGTGTCATAGTTAAAAGAGATAAGGTGAACTAAATATAGTAATATCAAAAGATAATTGGGAAATAAACTAGATTCCATCATTTACTTCTAAGGCTGAAGTTAACTAATACTGATAAATGAGGAAAGATATTTTACTTTAAATTGTTAGCGATCTTTAATTCATCAATTTTAAAAATTTTATTTCATTTCTACTGTAATAATCTATTAAAATCTTTTTTATTATAATCTCCTTCCTGTTTATATCCTTTGTCTTTCCAATACAATCTTAACATACCACACTATAGAACTACAGTACTATTTTGATCATGTCAAAAATTCTATGCAAAAACTACCAGTGGCTCCCCATTTCTTGCAAAATAAAATACAAATTTTTGATTGTAATAAGGACAATCTTTCTTCAGCCTACTGAGCCAACTTTATCTCTACCTCTCCTTCACATTCTCTACGTTCTAACAAAATTGCACTCCTCTGTCATTCATATTTTAATTCTAACTTCTTCCATCTCTAAGCTTTTACTTATTCCATTCTTCAGGTCCAGAATAAGCTTCCCTTGCCTCTATCTTTGCAGAGATCCCTTTTTTTGTAAATGTTCTAATCATTTTAAACTTAAATGCAAAATGAGAAAAGAATAAGAAAAATTTCATGTACACAGCAAAACATTACAGGATTCAATATAAAATAATAAACTTTCATTTCAAGAAAATCTGTATAATAAATATTACACATTATTGTCAAAGCTACAGTTTTCTATTGCTTTCTTTAAGGTTTTCTCCTGTTCTCTGTTGTGCAATTTTTACTTTACTTTTCCCCTCCCTCTTTCTTGCTCTAAAGAAGGCTACAATTAAATGCAGAGACATATTTATATCTCTCTCTAGATACATACATACTTATAATTATTTACAACTGTACATTTACATATATATTCATATATAATAATTATTATTTATTAAGTATTATGTGTGAGTGTATTTCCACTTGTCATCTTTCTTTAGAAGTAGATAGAATCTCCCATCATAGATGCAAGTCTTTTCATATTTTTCTAAATCAATTAAAATTTTCTAAATCAAATTTTCCTATACTACAGCAATATTCCAATACAATAACATCCTTTCTGAGAAATTGTCTATAAAAGATTTGTTTTATCAACTTTCTGTATTTTTCCCATTCTTGGTTACATGGGTTTTATTTATACAATAAAATTTTAATTTAAAATTATCAAAATGTTCATTCTATACCTCAACAATGTTCTTACATTATAATATAGCTTAAAGTCTGCTACTGCTGAATCTCTTTCCTTTACATCTTTTTTTCTCTATTGTTCTTTGAAATTCCTGACTTTTTGTTGTTCCAAATGAACTTTGTTACCTTCTCTTCTTTTAAGGCCCAAATCAGGTAATAATTCCTCCATGAGGATTTCTCTGAACACACTCATGTGAAAAAGACCCCATACACTTCTTTCATTTCTTCTCTGTCACATTTTTTGTTGTTGTTCAGTTATTTTCAGTCCTGACTCTTTTTAATCCTTTTTGGGTTTTCTTGGCAAAAGTATTGGAATGGTTTACCATTTCATTCTCTAGATAATTTTACAGATAAAGAAACTGAAGCAAAATTAAAGGATTTGTCCAGGGTTACATAGCTAATAAGTATCTCACATTGGATTTGAACTCAGGTCTTCCCGACTACAGGCCTATTACTCTATCCACTGTGCCACCTAGCTGCCTCCTGTGTCATATTTACTTGTACTTCTCAATTGTGCCATTAGATTTTAGGTCTTTTAAGTGTTTGCTTTGTGTTATATGTATCCATGTTCCAAGTACTTAATACGGTGCCTTACATATAATTTATGTTCAATAAACATTCATTAAATTGAATTTGTGAGAGAAATTCAGGTTCAGTAAAAATTTGAGCTCTGCACTAGGTTCTATTCCATGGATTTCAGAGGAATCATTTAACTTCTCTTAGTTTTACTTTTCACTTACATAAATTGGCAATACTTATACTTGCCCTAGATGCAAAGTTCAAATGGGATACTATGTTTGAGAATGCTCTGCCTTTTACATAAAGCTATACCAATAAAAAAAGCTAAGGAATCATTTCTAAAATTTAATAATCTATTTCTTGCATTTGGTGTTCAAATATCTTTGTTGATTTGATGAATGCATGGATGAAAAGAAAATATAGTCAAAATTTAGGATCTTAATCAGCCAAACATATTCATCCTCAAATCACTTAATCTTGATTGCCTTGAGAAAAAAATACTTTATCCTTCATAGTTTTCTTTAAACAAAGGATCTCATGGATTAATTATATATACTTCAATGCTATGCCCAAGGGCAAATACTCAGCCCCAAGTACAAAAAAAATTAGAGATTCTATATGTCAAAATGCCAATCTTAGAATACCCAATTCACCTATTAATGAGAAATAAATTATTTTTACTCAATAAATATGTGTATGACATACAGAGTTCACTTGCTTCTTTTGCCAAATCCCCCCTCAAAAAAAACAAAATTGCAGTTTCTGTAAATCTTTATAGAAATAGTTTTATGTCCATTTGAGTAGCTGAATAAGCAAATTGCTGAGAGTAGAGAAAATCTGAGTTCAAATTCCGCCTCTAACATTCACTAGCTGAGTGACCATAGAGACTATAGACAAATCATTTTAACCTTTCTGGGTCTCAATACTTCATATGTAAAATGAAGATTTAAAAATCAATGAAAGTTTCCCTCACAGGGCTGTTAATGTGATAATACATGTAACGTCCTATAAGAATATTAAAGAATTCTTTTTTAAGTAAAATATAAACAATGCTTGCTTCTTCTGCATTCATATATTCACATGTACTTCATATATATATATATGTATATATATATATATATTCATTTGTTTCTGAGATTGGGTATTCCTGTTTCTCAGGCTGGAAGTGTCAAGAACTCATCTTCAATATACACTTATTTATATGTTGGCATCCCAATTAAAATGTGAGTTCATTGTGGTAGGAACCTGAGGATAGGAACTAGGTTTTGGCTTTTCTTTGAATCCCCAGAGCTTATATATTTAATAAATACTTATTGACTTGTCGTTTAGAGGAACACAGTGTCTTATTAGACACTGAATGAGTGTTTATTGAATCAAATTTATGTGAATTGCCATATACTTATTTTGAGATGTATACATCCATTTAATTTCATATAATTTGTATCTTTTAGCCTCTGTTTACATTTTCCTTTTAAAACCAAAGGACCCAAGATTTCTCAAGAAAACCATTTGGGATTGTTTAATTTTGTTCATTTTTCTTTTAAGTTCATAAGTTGCCTTTGAAGGAAAATGCCACATTTGCTTCCTGTCAAATTTTGTCTCTTGGTAGGAAGGAGCTGTGGATGCCCCAAGCCCTTAGTTCACTCAGTTTATTCTTCCCTAAGCCAAAGAATGAGTCATTGCATTCTACATTTGTCCCAGGCTTGTCTACCTTCATCTCCTCTAAGAAGCAGCTCAGTGAGGCTGAACATATGTCAAGTTAAGAGAATAAAGGTCTGAAAAAAACATTTAAATCCCACTTAGCTCTATAAATATTATTTAAAAACCAAGTCTTATCTGACATAAAATTGCTGAAAATTCATGGGCTTCTCATTCACACAGCAGCGCTGTGGCTGGACACAAAGGTAGAATATGTAGGCTGTAGACTTGTACAAATGACTTAACCTCTCCGAATTTTAATTTTCTTCTTTGTATGATAGAGATTCTTAAAAATATACAAGAAGAATCATGGTGTTCCATGATATGGAAATATTCAACCAGGAGTCATGAAAGTCTGGCTTCAAATCTGATCTTTTATATTTACTAGCTGTGTGACCATTACCAAGGTTTTAATTACATTGTATGTAAAAGGGGAAAACTGAATTGTGAGGAACAGACAATATAAGGTTTATTAAGTGCATCACAAATATTAAAGCTCTCTATAAAAGTCAGCTATTCTTGCTTATCTAATAGATTAGTTGTAAAGAACATACTTTGTTAAATAAATAAAAATTTGAGCTTTAAAATTATTATTCCTTAAAAATGGAAAGGAGAAACATTAGTAACCATTCACCAAAAAACAATTGGAATTTAAGTCACATATGAGAAACTTAGCCCACCATCCACATCTCTCCCATACTTGATCAGAGATAGCAGCTCAACTCCATTCTGATCTCTCTCCTTGGAGGAAAATACTGTCATATTTATGATTCAGAAAGTTTAAATCCTATTTCTAGCAGGACCTTTACTTGAAGCGTGACTTTTTGATACTAATAAAAAAAAATCATGGTAATATATTGCTCCTGGCTTGGTTTAGAGGCGATTATAACAAACTGCACTGGAGAGAAATGATTGAGTACTATCTGCCTTTCTATGTTGTGCTTTATCCCTACACACAGAGATACAGACACAGACACATACATACACACACAGAGATAGCTATAGATGTGTGTGTGTATGTGTGTGTGTGTGTGTGTGTGTGTGGAGAGGGGGGGGAGAGACACAGAGAGAGAAAGAGGGGAGAAACAGAGACAGAGAGAGAGAGAGAGAGAGAAAGAGAGAGAGAGAGAGAGAGAGAGAGAGAGAGAGAGAGAGAGAGAGAGAGAGAGAGGAGAGGAAGGAAGAAAAGGAGGGAGGAAGGGAGAGAAATAAAGACAATGATATGCTGTGAGAGGTAACCTGAAGTTTCAAATGATTAAACTTGGAGTCAGAACTTGGGTTGTAACCCTACCTCTGATACTTTGTGGCCAGAAATTAGTCCCTTATCATCTGTAACCCTCACTTTCCTAACTTGTAAAATACATATAATAATACTTGCAATACCAAACTCACAAAATTGTTGTGAGCAGTAGTATGTTAATAAATGTTTACCAATTAATTTCCCCAGAAAAGTATGACATACTTTTAAATTTAATCTGAATTATTGGCAATTTCTTATTTATAGACAATCAATAAATAAAAATCCCTAATTTGTAGAGTTTGCCAATTTCTGAGGTATAAATGCTGGCACAAAAAAATTTAAGGATCTGTTTCAAAGTGACTAGCATAATCCTGGTTGTGAGATTCACATGAGATAATATACATAAAGTGTTTTACAAACCTTAAAAAATTATTAAAATGCACTTTTACAGATGAAGAAATTGAGGCTTTGGGAGGTTGTCAACATGCCCACGATCCTATAACTTGTAAGTATCAGAAGTCTTCTTAAACTCCAAATACAATAGACTATTCCGCAATGCATACTGAGTCTACTGAGATCTGAGCAGGGGTGAAAACAGTTCCCCTACAATGAAAAAATGAACCATTGAATTAATTCTAAACTTTGCTTACAAACAGGTGAGAGACCAGCAAAGCTAGTTGGCTAACAGAGGATAATCAGTCCAAGATTAAACATTTGCCACAGGAAAAAAAGCACTTAAATAGATGGGAATATTCTGTCAGACATGACCTCCTCCTTGGGCACTGACCTTATAAAATAGGGATTCTTGACTATGTCGAACTTATCAAACACAGATATAACTAGTTTTTAAATTCTGCTTATGTAATTGACTGTGTTTTATTTTCCATTCATTCTTTGTTTTGATTGTGTTATAGTTTTGTAGTGAAACGACAAGTTTTAGCCTTAGGACAAAAGGAAAAATTTAGAAGGATGCTCTCTGATCACTCCCTTTACCATTGGACACAGGAATAGTTTCAGAACCAGGGTTTTAGGAATTTGTCTCACCAAACTAATCTGAAGGCAGTTTTCATCTATAGTCACTGCCCCTCTAAAACCTAACCAACTCCAGATATTCTTGAATTTGTATTGCTCCCACATAGGTATTCACAAACCAATAGGAAGTCATCATGCTTCTGTGTTCACCTGGAGACACAGTACTAGCACTGCTGACCTGGAAGGAAATTTAATTCATTGACCATATATTAAATATCTATTGTATTCAAAGTCTATATAAGGAAGTAGCACCATAAAGATGTATATGAACAGTTCCTACCCTCAAAATCTATCAAGGGATACTTGACAGTACATTAATAAGTTTGATACAAGAAAATCTTTTCTGATTCAGACAAATGACAGCTCTAGATAAAGCTCTCTTCTAGGAAAACAAAAAAGAATTACTTTCATCTGGAATAAACAGGGATGCCTGTGTTCAAGAAAGTACAAACAGTTGGTAATTAGGGTTCTTAAAGATATTTGTGTAACTGACCCTTTTGTCAATCCGGTGAAGTTTAGTGAAATCCTTTTCCACTTTTTTAAATGCTTAAAATAAAATACATATGATTAAAAAGGAAACAAATTATTTTGAAACATTGGGCTTTCCAAAAGTCTTCATGGAAGTTTACATTTTAATAATAATGGGGGCACAATAGCTGTGACCAAGTATTTGAAGGACTATCCCATCAAAGAAATATTAGGTTTGTTCTACTTGGCTCAGAAGGAAAGTAGTAGAAGCAATTATGTGGCAGTTTCTTTTTTTTATTTTTTAATAAAGCTTTTTATTTGCAAAACATATGAGTGACCTTTCAACATTGACCTTTGCAAAAAAAAAAACTTTTTTTTCCCAAGCTTTTCCTTTCCCTCCCCCCGCCCCCCCACCCC
>JAJPUD010000070.1:523869-550251 GCA_023553655.1 Myrmecobius fasciatus
TGTAGTGGTATCTCAGAGTTGTCTTAATTTGCATTTCTCTGATCAATAGTGACTTGGAGCACCTTTTCATGTGACCGGAAATAGTTTCAATTTCTTCGTCTGAAAATTGTCTGTTCATATCTTTTGACCATTTGTCAATTGAAGAATGGCTTGAATTCTTATATATTTGAGTCAATTCTCTATATATTTTAGAAATGAGGCCTTTATCAGAACCTTTGGATGTAAAAATATTTTCCCAGTTTACTGCTACCCTTCTAATCTTGTCTGCATTCATTTTGTTTGTACAAAAACTTTTCAACTTGATATAGTCAAACTTATCTATTTTGTGATTAATGATGACCTCTAGTTCTTCTTTGGTCACAAATTCCTTCCCCCTCCACAGGTCTGAGAGGCAAACCATCCTACATTGTTCTAATTTGTTTATAATATTATTCTTTATGCCTAGATCATGAATCCATTTTGACCTTATCTTGGTATATGGTGTTAGGTGTGGGTCAATGCCTAATTTCTTCCAGACTAGTTTCCAATTATCCCAGCAGTTTTTGTCAAATAGTGAGTTTTTATCCCAAAAACTGGGGTCTTTGGGTTTATCGAACACTAGATTACAATTGTCATTGAGTATTTTGTTCTGTGAACCTAACCTATTCCACTGATCCTATGTGGCAGTTTCAAAGAGACAAGTTCAATTTGAAGTAGCAAAATGCTTCTTAACTATTAAAGCTACCCAAAGTGGATTAGGCTGCTTCTGGAAATAGTGGGTTCCCATTCATTAGAAGTGAAGAAAGGACTTATGGACCCTCCTTTCAATTTGTTATAGAAAACATTCTTATCTAAGTATAGGTTGTCCTTTTAACATCTCTTCCTGCTCTCAGATTCTGTGATTCTATGAAAGTAGAATAGATGAGAGTAATTTGAAATACAGCTAGAAAGATAACTTGCAGCCAGATTTTGAAGGAGCTTAAATAACAGGATAAAGAACTTGTATTTAATTCTATGTGGAATAGAAAGATCACAGAAGCTGGTAGAGCAAGGGAATGGCATGGTAGTAAGCCTTATTCCTTATGAGAGATAAAATCACTTAAAGGAATGTATCACACTGCACAAATAGTTCATAAAGGAGCTCACTTCCTACTCTCATTCCCTAGCCCTAGTTACAGTCCTTCAGTTACTGACACTATCTTGCCAGAGACATTGTTCTGCATATAACTCTGGTGAATCTGAATTATAAAGGCAGGACAGTGGAGCAGCAGGGAGAAACTCTTAGCCTTGAAACCAAGATCCATTTCAAATGAAAAAAGTAATTACTCTGTGGATATTCTTTCAGCCCAAGATTAAGTCTATTGCTATGTAGCAGGAATTCGGTGACCAGGTTCCCGCCATCATCACCAAGTTTTGCACTCTTTATAGGCAAAATAGTTTTAATACCAAGTTTCTGTTCAATAAGAAGATAGTATCTAGAGTTAAGGTCAAGTTAACATTTGGTTAAACACATTTTTTGTTTTAAAGAAAGAAACGGGGGATAAGCATAGCTTTCATATAGTTAATAAAATGACAATCAAGTATTAAAATCTTGTCTCTGAAAGGCAGTGTTAAAAGTTTTTTTTTAACTTGAACCAGTATGAAAAGATATGCTATTAAGTTATGTGGCTCAGCCTTCTAGTTAAAGTCATATTTCATAGATGATTAATATGTGTACTGAAAACCTGAGTGCTATATACAGAAAAGAGACCATAACTGCATTTGTGTAGAAAATGAGTGAATTAACTACTTTTATAAATACGGATTGACACCTTCTTTGTGATTTATAATCTTTTGAAGAATTCTCTAGAGAATTAAGAATTGACTTATTAAAGGGAACACATATGGCATTATGCATCAGAGGAGACCCTTGAACTCAAGACTTCCTGATTCCAAGACCTATTCTCTATTAATAACAACAATAATAGCTAACATTTACATGGTTCTTCAAGGTTTGCAAAACACTTTATATTAATTTCTTTGATCTTCACAACTACTTCGTCAGGTAGGTGCTATTATTATTCCCATTGGAAAGATGAGAAAAATGAGGCTGAGGAGAGTTAAATGACTTGCCAAGGGTCACATAGCTAGCAAATGTCAAGTTCACGTCTTCCTGATTCCAAGTCCTGTGCTCTATCACTATCTAGCTGTTTCACCTGAGTGTTGTATATACAAATCAAAAACATTTTAAGGACCTACCGTGGGAAAGGTCCAGTATCCTGGGTGAAGGATATTCTCAAAGAAATTATAATCTAATTGATAAGGGAGGGGAACTGGAGGCAGAGGGAGAATAACACACATGAAAGAATGACACAAGAGTGACTAAGGTAACTACAAAGGAGAGGTCCAGTCAAAGTGCTAAGAGAAATTTGAAAAAAAAAGAGAAAGAATATTTCCTACTGGAAGAGGCTTCATTGAAAAGGTGGGATCTAAATTAATCAAAGACAGGAAAAAGAGCCAATAGAAATGGGGGTAGGGAAAGTCCATTCTCATCATAAGGAAAGGCATTATTGGCCTTCAAACCAAGGGAAGGGAACTTTTTTCTGCCAAGAGCCATTTGGATATTTATAACATCATTCACAAGTCAAACAAAATTATCAACTTAAAAATTAGCTATATTTGATCAAATATTTAATTAATTCACCCCTAATGTGATGGCTGGAACTGCTTCTGTTTGATAAGGTGTATGATTTTAGCTGTTGTGTTAGTGTGATGTTGTGTGTGTTAGTGTGGTATTATTTTATGTTAGTGTGATATGAGTGTGATATTGCTACTCCCAACTGCTTTTCCAGGTTGCTTATTCGGTCTGGAGCTTAGTTTTAACTTTCACAGTAATAAGCTTTGAAAAGAATTGCTCACAGCAGTAAATTGTTCTGAACACAGATGCATATTTAAATGCATGTCTCTTCAAATGGGAAATTCATCCCTGTTTATGCAACATCTATAGAACTCAAGCAATGGGAGGTTATTGTACCTAGCTTTCAGCTCATCATAGCTTTGCAGCTGAATTATTTCATGCTGTAGGTTATCAGGCATATCAGTTGGTTTCATACTGAATGGTATAGCAAAAATGTTTGATTCCGTTTACTTTTCACATCCTCAAATCTTTCATTAAATGTTTCAATTAGATTTGCATATTCTAATGTTGTAGAAGGCTTTTGTCTTTCCAGAGAGGGGAAATGTACCTTTCATATTGTACTTTCCATAGATGGTGTCATATTTGAAAACAGGGAACAGAAAAAAATTTTGACACCCTGCAGTCTGATGTTCCGCTCTGAGACATCCACTGCAAACAAGATCACTTAGCCACTTGCTATCACTGTTTTACCTTCATCTCCATGAACTGCTTGACTTCATAAAATTTTATAAAAGCTCATGAGCATGTTTCTGTGACTGAATCACCACACTTCACACTGATAAGCAATATTACCCAAACTCAGAGTCAAGATCATTCAGTAATTCCTTAAACTGGCAGCTGTAAAACTCTCAATTTTTGATAAAACTTATGCATGACATTACTACTTATATCACATTGTTGAACCACAATGACTGTGCTCAGGGATTTTTGTGGTGTATGGTGCAGTGGAATATTATTACATCAACTGGATCAAAACTAAGATGATTCAGTTCTTTCTCATTTTATCATTAATGGAATGCCTTAGTTTCACCACAATGTGCTAACACTTTCACAATATGTATCTCCCAGCCTGCCTGGCACTGATTGTCCTCTGAGGCAATAAAAGCAGTAGAGGCAGATGAGTGGACAGCTGATGAGTTCCAATGGTCTTGTGATCAAAAGAGCCATCTATACCCAGAGAGAGAACTGTGAGAACTGGGTGAGGTTCACAACATAATATTCTCACTCTTTTTGTTGTTGTTTGCTTGCATTTTATTTTCTTCATTTTCTTTTCTGGTTTGATTTAATTTTTCTTGTACAGCAAGATAATTGTATCAATATGTATGCATATTTAACATATATTGAGCTACTTGCCATCTAGGGAAGGGGATGAGAGAAGGGGGGAGGAAAATTAGAAAACAAGATTTTGCAAGGGATAATGTTGCAGAATTATCTGTGCATATGTTTTGAAAAATAAAATGCTTTAATAAAAAAGTTACAAATCATAAACTAATTTTTCATAAAAAATTCATATAAACAGTAATTCTTAAAAAAGAATTCTCAGGTAAATAAAGGTACTTTAATCCCTCAAGTTATCATTCTTATTTTGAAAACTAGTGTAACTTTTTGTTAAATGGCTTTAGTAAATGGAAGTCTATGGACATCTGCTATAGGATGAGCAGTCAGTATGATTAATATGTAAATCTTGATATTCATGGCTTATTTTTAAATAGTATGTGTGTGTGTGTGTTAAAAAAAAAACCTGGTGATCAGAGAGGAATATTTTGGTTTGGAAAATTACAGAAATGATGAATGGAATCATAAGGCAATTGACAAGACATTTCTAGGAATAGCCATTTTGATGGCAGATATGGGTGTGGACTAAGGTGATTCTGTGTGGCAGGAAGATAATTAAAAACCAGATTGGGGGTGTTTGTCTCGGGAAGGTTAAATATGATCAACTCTCATCAGTCAGGAGCATAGTATCCCAAGGCAGTAATTGAGATGCCATATACTGACAAAGCAAAACTCTCCTAAAAGAAATAATTTACCTATCTTTCACTTCTATGTGTCTTAGTTTTCTCTTCTGTAAAATGGAGGAGGTTGGGTTCCATTGATATTCACCACTAAAACTCTGTGAATCTATGGATATTAATAAAAATCATATAAGTTATATTTGAGAGTCATGTGAATTGAACCTTTTATTTCTGCAAAAATATACTTCTAAAAATGATGATGGAAGTCAACCAAAAAAATAATTTGCTCTATAAAAACTCATTTTAGACAGAACTTTTCAATGATTAACAAATAAAATAAAAAGCTTACTATGTGATACAGTCATAAGTAATACATAAGCTACAAAAATTACAATGAATAAACAATTTCTAGGCTTTTATAACCTCAAATGTAAGATACCTTTAAGACTGCAATGGATCAAACTGTAAAAGATGTATGTGATATCTAAAAAGGTTCTAAAACAACCAATGGCCACCACATTTGTAGGCAAATAATAACAAAAAAAACATAATTTTAGCAGTATCATCATCATCATTTTTATGATGTTTAAGGTTTATAAAAAGGTTTATAAAATCCTTTCCATTTTTTAAATTAAGAAACTGAGACTTGGAGAAAGACTTTCCTCAAAGTTATGCATGTAATAACTAATCGAGCTGGGACCTAAATTCAGATCTTCTAACTTTGGCCTTAATACTCACTCCACTATATAAGGGTATTAATTCATGTTTAAAATGTGACACAAAAGATTTTACATATTCAGACTAGGGATTTCAATAAAAATAAATTTTAACTGGCAAGATTGATCAGGATCTTTCCTTCCTATTGAAATTATCCACAGAGTAAAAAGCACTTCAGAAATTACCATGCTCATGGAATAGTGCATGTGGTTGTCAGCTAATATTCAATGAGATCCAATCTCACAATCACTCCAATCAATCCACCCATGGGGGACAGAAACCACAGAGCTGGTCACATGCCACTTCACAAACCAAAGAAGCCAATATAATTATTCCATGAAATAATTAGTATACTTTTTTACTCGTGAACTTCAAAAGAGGAAGTGTGGTACAATGGAAAGAACACAGGGTATGTAATCTAAGAACCTTGCTTCAAATATTAGCTTTGCTACTTATCACCCCTGTGACCTTGAACAATCACATCAATTCTCTGGGGCCAAATTTCCTCATTTGTAGAATGAGAGTGAAACCAGATGACTACTTCTGGTGGTCCCTTCTGCTCAGTTACCACCCACATGATCTTGAACAACACTTTTAATTTCTCTGTCTCAAAATGAGTTTATTGGACTATTTTTGGAAGTAACAGAGAAATAAATGGCTCTGGAAACAAGATCAGTGCTCAAAGTGTGTTTCTGATGCTTACTGTGCACTTCAGACAAATTATTTCATCTATTTGGGCCTCAATTGCTGTTTCTTTAAAAGGAGGTGGTTTAGCTAAATAACTCTTCAAGTCCCTTCTAAGACAAGGATTATAATTATGTAAATAAATGATAAGGTCCCTTTCAATTCTAAGATCTATTAGTCTTATAATTATATTATATATAGTATATTTGTTATATTCTATATTTGTAGATTTGGATGAGCCAAAAATAAGAGAAGAAGGGGAACGCTGGCTACATTACCTTAAAAAATGCCAAAAGAACCTAGTGATTGACACAGAATACACTATTTGTTCTCTCAAAATATTCTCAGTAGAAACTGACTAGTACCAATACCACTTTGCATATGCTTCTAGTGCATATCTGTACAGACTTCATAGTTGCAGGAGCTGGTTCATATCTATTTCAAGGCATGTCCAACCCACAAAGCAAAGACTGTTGTGGAAAGGACTCTACGAGTATCTTTATTTTTTTAAGGCCAACAGACTATAGAAGTGATAGACATGCCATTTCCATCAGGCCTTGAGGTAGACCCCAGCTAGCCTGACACCCTTAGGCAGAGGGTCTAATTTAAGAAAACTTTTTTCTGCTGAAATATAAGCTTGAGAGCTGACTCAATCTGCTGCTAAAGTATCTAGGGACCTGGTATGACAGATCATGATCAATGATCCATCAATATGAAAAGGCAGCAAAAAAATAAGTACTTTTCACTTTCAATTTCTATCTCTCTGACAAAAGCATAGAAAAAAAAGTTAAAAAATTATTATAGACGATTGCTTGGGCCTTCCACTACTATACAGAGAATTTCAAGGAACACCAGAAAAGAAGAGCTCAGATGACTGAGGATATGTGATATTCAAATAGAATCTATTAAGAAATAACTGTGTATCAGGAGTTGTACTGTTTGCTAGGACTACAAAGACAAATATGAAATAATCCTGCCCTCAAGAAGCCAGCATCCTATCATAAAGCAATAATATAGACATAAAAAGTAGTCACATTATTACATAATTTATCTCATAACTGAAACAGAAGCATCTCATCAAAAATCACACACCTATCCCATAGGAACATAAATGTTTACATATTCTAATGAAACCACATTTGAAGTACTGAAAGGTGGGAAATATTTGATTCCTTACTTGGAGTTAGAAGATCTTAAATCAAGACTGAGTTCTAACATGTAACTAGCTATATCATTCCAAACAAGTTGCTTAAACACTTTGAGGCTCTATTTCTCTCTCTATAAAATGGGAATAATAATTGTGCACATGTATGAGGGTATATGAAGGTGTTTGTGTATGGGGGTAGGGCAGTTGGAATTAAGTGATTTAGCCAGGATCACACAGCTAGTAAATGTTAAGTGTCTGAGTCCACATTTGAACTCAGATCCTTCTGATTCCAGGGCCAGTGCTCTATCCACTGCACCACTTAGCTCCTTCAGGAATAATAATTCCTGCCTCACAGGCTGATGTGAGAGAAAAAGGATAAGCCAAATTAAGTAACTAGTCAAATTAAAATAAAAATTTTGATTATTTTATTAATAGCCTAGGTGCCACATTTTAATAAGGATGATAAGAAAACTATAGTGTGTCCAGAGATTGATGACGAAAATAGTGAAGTATCTAAAAGCTGTAACATATGAGGAATGGTTAAATGAAAATAATACATTGGAAGATGGAAGACTAAGGCAGGTAGGAGAACTTCCCTGCAAGTACTCATCACATAGATAATGCAGGAGACTTGTCCTGTGCTGCTCCAATCCATATTACAGAATTAGAACCAAGGATTACAAAGAATGGGGAAGCTTTGTCACCCAAGAGTCAAGTTGGATAAGAAATCTAATGAGTTAAAATCTGACTCGTTCCAAATTTGGTATTGAAGTTAATTAAAATTTTGGGTTATATCATTGGAATAAAAATTGGGGATGTAAATTTTCTCTATCTGGAACACACACACACTCTCTCTCCCACATATTCATATTATATATAAAAATACATTGTGTATAAATATGTTAATAAATAAAATTTCCAGCTATATAAATTATTAACAATTTCTTCAAGAATCACATTTAAAATATTTTGCTTGTAAGAAAAATTACAGCTAGTGCAGTCTCATATCATCACTACAACTTCAAATAGCTTCTCTTTACATTTGGAAACAAAAATTCACCATTAAGTTAACCTAAGAAAATTAAATTCATTGCTCAAGAATTTATTTCATCTTTTTCATAAGATGTGGATAAAAGATTCTATCAGGAAAGACATTTTTCATCTTCATTTTTTCTGCCTTCTACTCTGTTTCCCTCAAGTCAAAATTCTAGATAGTCTCTCTCTACACTTATTTCTCATAGGATTTTATTTTTAAAAATTTCTTTTCAATATGAATTAAAATGCTCTCTGTGGTGAGTTTTTCTTCATTGTCTTTCTCTGTCTTCTCTACAGTTTCCTTCAAAACATGTGTTAACTATTTCTCCATAAAATGTCACTTCATAGAATAATAGTCCAACCGCTAAGCTTTTCTTCCTCTAAAAAGAAATAGTACTTATTTCTATAGCCATGTTGGAGAGGCTGTGGAAACAGATAAGAACTTAAATGAATGAGAGTTTGATGGTATCCTCAAAAGAAATTAGGAATGCCAGGTTTAAGAGAAAGAGAGATAATGATTCCTCTTTTGGTCTGATGTCCATCATGAGTCTGTCTCTGTCTCTGTATATCTCTGTCTGCCCGACTATCTGTCTCTCTGTCTGTCTGTGTCTCTCTGTCTTTCTCTCTCTCTCTCTCTCTCTCACACACACACATACACACACACAACACACGACACACACATGACACACAAGAGCAGGATATGATGATGATATAGTAAAGGTGATTTTAAAAGCCCCCCCAAAATACTTCACCAACATTTAGCAAATGTTACCATCTACAAGAGACCCTTATGTGTCTGCATAGTTATTATTTAAAAAAAGAATTTTATTAATTCATTAGGCAGAGGACAGAGACAGAAAAAGACAGGGTGACCTTTTCTAGCCTTTTTTGAGCTTTACCTCATATAAAGTTCAAACAAAGTTATAAGAACAAACTCCTGATTAGCTGGCATGTAGACAGTTTTCAGGTAAAGTTGTTTGAGAGCATATCAGTAAATAGCTATTTAAAAATCAATAAAATTTAGGTGAAATCAAATAATAAACTAATAGGACATTCCAAACATGAGCTTTTGGGGTGAACCATGGCCAAGGGCTTAAGATTCCCTTGAAAGATGTCTGAGATCAGCATGACTTATAGCTTCAGGTTAGACAATTTCTAGCCACATAAATTCAGGTTCAAAAAAGATTAATAAATAAAACATCTCCTTACAAGTCTCTTTTTTAGGTCTTTTAAAGCTCAACATTATCAGACTAGCAAAAATATAATTATAGAAGGAGAACGTCAGATTAAAGTTTCAATGGTAGTTCATTAAAATAACCTCAATTATTAGAGGCACCTTCCTCACTACTTATCCAGAGTTTGCCAAAATTTCCTTGAGGAAAAATAAGAGCTGGATTTTTCCAACGTCTTTCCCTTCCAAGGTTACCTTCTATCTACTCTGTAAATATCTCATATGGACTTATTTAGTTATATGTTGTCCTCTCCACTAAAATATAATTTGAGAGTAATTTTTTTTTGTCTTTGTATCCTAGTACTTAGCACAGGGAATGAGACAAAATAAGCATTTAACAAATATTCTTGATTGCATGATTAATTTCCTTCCACAAACTTTCTCAGAATACTTTGTCAGTATTTCTTTGCTCCCATGACAATATATTCATTATTACATTTGCCAGTCTACATGTCCTATCTCTCTTCACCACATTCCCAGTAGATTGTGAGTTCTATAACAGAGCAGACATTGATCCATTTTTCATCTTTGTATTGTCTAAATACAAAACATGGCCTAGCACATAGCAGGTATTTAAACATGTTTGATTGTTTAAATTGAATTGTTTGGCTTTGAATTCTTTGACTTGAATCATTGACTAACAAACCAAAAATCCCCAAAGAGTAATCCTGAGTTCAGTATCAACATCACTCTGCCTCACTCCCTCTGCCTCCACGGAAAACCAAACATAAATGCAATGCTATCGTATTTATTATTTTATTTTCTCATTCAGTGTAAGTTTCATATAAATTAATTCAAAAGTCCTCACACTCCATCTCAAGGAAAGATACAGGTATTTAGGAGTTTCTGTCCTTCCTTCCTTCCTTCTTTCCTTTCTTTTTCACTCTCTCTTTCCTTCCTTCCTTCCTGTCTCTCTTCCTGCCTCCCTCTCTTGCTATTCTCCCTTCTTTCTTCCTTCCTTTCTTCTTCCTTCCCTCTTTTCTTTTTTCCTTATTTCATACCTTCCTTCCTTCCTTCTCAGCTTTTCCAGTGCTTAGCACAGTGCACTTGGCCTATAGTAGGTATTTAACAAATGTTTTTGACTAACTGCTTTTCTTTATTACCCAAACCAAGGCAGAACATAAATGATTCACATCCAGATTTCAAAGTTACTTTATCTAAGGATTGGAGGGGGGAACCTCATCTACATTTTTTTAAAAATTAAAAAGTGTTTGGACTTTTTAATTGGGTTTTTCTTAATGAAGATAATGCCACAAACTCATATGTTCAATATTAGGCAAATGTTTTAAAAATGACTTTATATTAATCCAATATTATAATACTATTAAAACTAATAACTATGAGGAATACAAAATTCTAGAGACATTTATGAAATAATGCGAGAGCAATCTAAACAGAAGAAGAGAGTACTCATTAATTACAGATACATAAAAGGAAAAATCAATAAGAATAAAAAGGCAAAGAACATTTATGAAGCTATACTATAGAGGGAAAACCTGAAAAAAATTATAATACCTTATGTATATAAATTAAGTAATTTAAATGGAAACAGTTAGTAGGAAAGCTTACTTGTCTGTGTTGGTATGCACTACTTTTCATTTTATTTTATTTTACAGAAGTAAGAAGGGAAAGAATTTTGTATATTAAATTTCAACATTCATGGGGAATTCCTATTATAGAAACTTCCTCCATATCCTTTTATGAACATAGGCATCTGAGAGCTGCCATAGTACTGCTGATGTCATTGGTCCCACAGTTAGTCTATGTCAAAGTCAAGACTTGAACCCTGCTCCTTCTAGTTCCAAGATAGGCTCTGTATTCATTAGACCCTACATCTCTTGAGATTTTAATAAAACATTTAATTACCATGATATACTGATGGAGAATTTTAATACTTGCAAATTCAGAATAAGATCATCCTCACTATTTATTTACATGTTAAGATAAAGACTGCAACAGATCTCAGTGAAGGGTGAAAATTAAAAAGTGAGATTACAGGTGCTTAATTTTAGCCAGCAATTTTTTTTTAGAATCTTCCCTTCCCATGGGCATAGAATAAAGTTATCACTGTTCAGGGACAAGGCCTTGCTCCCTCATTGCAGCGTATTTCAGCTACCTTTTAGCAATCTACATTATCCTTGCCAAATAGAAAGTAACAGTAAAAAGCTTTTCTCTGGCCTCTTACTTGTATTTATCTTGAAGGGCTCTTAGATCTTATTTGGAGTGCACCATGCCTTACAAATCCAGAGAGAAGACTGGAACAGAACAGACTATTACCAAGTTTTCCAAAGGTGAGTCACAAACCATTCATAAGGAAATTTTATTTTTGTGACTGAAGAAGGAAACAATTTTTATTTAAAATAATCTCCTTCCCCTACCAAAAAAAACCCTTTTTAATAAAAGATCCTCTTTACATCTTATTCTTTAAAAACAAAACCTCTAAAGAATCTTAAAAAAAAACCCATGTGATCTAGAAACTAAATAGCATTCTTAGAGCTTGCTTGAAGGCCTCAAAGTTATCCTTCAAAAAAGGGGAGAAGAAATCAGTTTTATTAAACAAATTAAACAGGGACAAAAATAAATTTAAACTATGTGATTGGCAAGGTAAAAAAACTGCATTTTTATAAAATAAGAAGTGCCTAAATATATAGATATAACACACACACACATACACACACACACACACACACATATATATATACACAAAGACACATATATAGTTGTTATTGTTGTTGTAGCCTTTTCAGTTTTTTGGTGCTTCCTTTTACATCTGTGACCCAACTAAAATTCCTAAAAGCAGTCTTTATCTTTAACACACAAAGCTATTCCAACATGCAATATTTTCTTGGCAAAGATACTAGAGTGGTTTGCTATTTCCTTTTCCAGTTCATTTTACAGATGAGGAAACTGAGGCAAATAGGATTAAAGAAAATGCCCAAAGTTACACAGCTTAGTAAATTTATGAGACTGGATTTGAACTCAGGAAAATTAAACTTCCTGACTCCAGATCTGATACTAAACCTGTCCAAAGTAGGGATCGCCATAACTTATCATAATCCCATGGACCATACTGTCCATGATGTTTTCTTGGCAGGGATATTGGATTGGTTTGCCATTTACTTCTGCAGTAGATTAAAAGAAATGGAGATTAATAACTTGCCTGGGTCTAAAGCTTTATTTGAGTTATGGTCTTCCTGACTGTAGACCCAGTATTCCATCCATTGAACCATCTAGATGCAAACAAAATCATGAAAGTGTCTTGTTTTATAAAAGGGAGTAAGTAGAGAGAAAGAATGAAGAAAAGAAAAACAAAAGGATGAGGATAAAGAAGAAAAATAAGATTAGAATGAAAAAGAGAAAAAAAGAGTAATCAGCATGATTCTTCTAAGATGAATGAGAAAGAAGAGAGAACTGCAAATAACTCTTTGATTATATTTATAACTGAGTATAATTAGAGGACTGTGTCCAACTGCAACTTCTGAATTTAAGAGGGTGGAATATTACACACTAGAAATGTTGAATTAGGTTCACCTTTGGAAAACAAGACTTAGGACCATGACAAAAAGCTAAAATAACTGAGATGATTTAACTCCCAAAATGAGAAAGCTGTGCAAGTGATTTAAGAAGTCTTTATCTTTATAAAGGACAGAAATACTGGAGATGGCAGCCAGCTGTTAACAGTACTGAGGACAGAAGAAGAAATGGTCAAACCTGCAGAGTACATGATGAGGTACTGTTAGACTCTAAGGGAGACTGTGATAAGATCGAGGTAGATATATACTTATTGATGAAAGGTTCTAAAAATAAAGCAGATTTTCATCTATCAGCCAGGTTTGAAGGACTGCTTCTTTTTAGACCTATGACCCAAATGAAATTCCTAACAGCAGCCTTTATCTTCAACACACAAAGCCATCCCAGTCCCAAGCTCCATGTTTATAAAAATGAAACATGCAGTATTTCGGTCAATGCATTTCTATTTTGAATGTCCTCATTAAGCAAGATAAGGGTAAGTGAAAAATCCAGTGACTGGGATTTTAGGGTCATTTGTGAAAGGGCTATATAATAGGCTCACTAGTTAACTGCCACCATTCTATTAGCATAAGCAACATATTTGATGGTGTTTCTTCACCCTGCAGTGTTGGATTTCCTGAGCTGCATTACATGCTCTGTCAGAGTTTTTCAAAGTTCAAAGGATTATATTTTCTACTTCAGAAGAAGGCTCTTAAGAAATTTCACAGGTCAGTCACTTCCCTAATATATAATGAGGCTTATTGGTGGGCCAGCTCGTTGTTTGGCCAAAAATGGGAGAGAGCCAGCATGTTTTAACTAGGCTGTGGTTTAAGTGAGGTTTAAACAAATTTAAAGGGTTTATTTTTGCTCTCTGACCATTAGTCCCACAAGTATTACCTCTTGCCTGCCACCTTATAACTCCTGACTTAAATTAGTTTTTTTTTCCCCACTTAATTTTTTTCAAGAGATTGATAGATTTTAATGGAATGGAGGAAAGAGGAACATAGTCATGCTTCCCACAGTAAAGTCAAGATAAAACATATAGAGATTCTTCTATACTTGTTCTTCAAGTCATATCTTATTCTAGTATTTGAAGATGGGCATAAAATAATAGTAGAGACTAGAAAGACATAATGGCACTCCAAGTGGAAAATTGATTTGATTATAGAATTAGAAAGATCTGGATTCAAATGCCACCTCTGACATGGACTGGCTTGTTTGAACCTTCCTAGAAAGTCATTTAAGTTCTCAGTGTTCTAGTCTTCTGAGAACTAGGAGAGACAGAGACAGTTGTCAGTGATCACTGAGAAGGAAGCTCCTTTCTAAGCCCTACCCTGGAGAAATACACTGATGAGGAAATTACAGGTTTTATATAAATATTTTATATGATTGAATATAAATTTTACAAATATGAATATATTTATATATATATTTTACATAAGTATATAAATTCATATAAATATAAATGTATATAATGCATATTATATACACACATATGTACATACATTAAATATATTCTATTATAGTTCTATACCTATTTACTTTATAAAAAGAGACAATACTCTTTGCTGTTGTTCTTCAGTTATTTTTCAGTCATGTCCAATTCTTCATGACCCCATTTAGGATTTTCTTGGCAAAGATTTTCCTACTCAGACCTCATATTGATCTGGTTTCCCTACTTCTTTCCCTATCCCCACTTTTCTTGGTTCTTAATGAAGTTCTTCATTATTTTGCATATACTTTTTGCTAACTTACTTATTTATGTACATGTTATTCATGAAATGCCCTAAGTGCAGTGGATAGAATGCTGAACTTGGAGTCCCAAAGCCCTGAGTTCAAATTCTTCCTCAGACACTTAAGGTAAGTCATCTCACTTCTTTTTGCCTCAGTTCCGTAATTTATGAATTGGAGACAATAATACCAACTACCTCCAAGGATTGTTGTGAGAAACAAATTAAAGTACTTTATAAACATTAAAGCACCACATAAATGCTAGTTATTATAACCCTGCTTCAGTAATGCATAATAAGGTCAGTAAGACTATTTTGTACATAATAAGCATTATGTCTGCAGAATTTAAAGATGTTATATTCAGTTAGTCAATATTTAAGAAACCTGAAAGATTACCTTAATATGTCAAAATTGTACAAAATTGTACTAGCTAGAGAATATTATGGAAGAGATTTATATATACCATGAATAGTTGCATATTATTCCATGCCTACATTTTTCTCAGTTCATGTCTTACCAGAGATGAATTTACATGATTTTCTCTTTGGTAAAACTAATTTACATCAGACTGGCTACTTAGAATCATTTCTGTGTAGTATAAAACAGTTAAAAGATAATCACAGTTGATCCCTGGGAGTAGAAACAGGCCCACACAAAGAATTTAGAGGGGGACATATATAAAAAGCAAAATATAAGCAATAAATGCTAATAGGATGAGAGCTATATGTTTACAAAGAACATTGGTGTAAAGATCTAGGGAGGAACTGAATAAAGGTTTGGTGAAAAAAGCATTCAACTTATAGTTACAGGATCAAGCTGAAATCCCTAAATTGCTTACTTGTTGATTGCATAATCTTGTACAAACCAAGTAATGTCTTTGAGCTTTGGTTTCCTCATCTATAAAATGGAAAGGGTAAGATAAAATGACTTCCTTGAAGTTCTATGACCTATATGAATTTACAAAAATTCGCTTCCGTAAGGATGAAAAAGAGAATGAAAGTAATGAAAAGATGAAGGACCACTTTTTAGAAGTAGTGAGTGAGGAAGTAATTTGAAGGACTTTCTAATTTTTGTCTCTCAAAAGCAAACATTTAGACTAAAAGTAAATTACTCATCTACAGAGGCAGAGGAGGAATGGTTATATAATTGAAGTCAGGTTGTAAGGTGGCAGTTATGTGTGCTTGTAGGTAATTATAATAATGACATAAAAATAATAATAATAATATAATAAAACTATTATCTGTGGGGAATTTTAAGGTTTACAAAATGCTTTACAAATATTAATTTCATTTGTTCCTCACAATAACTTTGGGAATTAAATGCTCTTACTATTCCCATTTTACAGATGAGAAAAATGTGGTAGGTAAAGATTAAGTGGCTTTTTCAGGGTAACACATCTATTTAATGTCTGAGACTGGATTTGAACTTGCATCTTGCTGACTTTAGGTCCAGCACTCTATATACTATGACATCTAGCAACCAAGATGATGTTTGATATTCTATAAATCTGACAAGGAACAGTGGAACTGAGTCCCATGAGCTGGGAGCATTGGTTGAAGCATTCCTATGGTGATAGGGAAAAGTGTATATATTAGAGAGAAAAGGGAATAATTTTTGTAATTATTCATTCTAAAACAATGCTGGATAAAGTAAATTGTCTATTGGCAAACATAGACATGAATATGTTTTAGAGTCTTTTTGTCCTGGTACCACTTCATTCAATCACTTCATTTTACTAACGAGATAAGCAGTGAGTGAAGTAAAGTGAGCTGAATCAATCAATCAACCAAAACACATTTGTTAAACTCCTAGATATGCCAGAAAGTTGCTGAAGGTCACACAGGTTTAAATATATTTCAATAGAAAAAGCTGTTTGGATAAGAACAGAAGGTGTAGAAAGATTAATTTAAAAGAAACAAAGAACTATCATGCTATTGTTAAAATATTCATAATATTTTGATAAACAATGGCAAAGGTAATATTGGTAGAATTCATAGTGTTTTCTTGCTACTGAAAAAGCCTTTGAAGTTTATTGCCTTAGGCTATTCATGAACTAATAACAATGTATATATCTTAGTGCATCACTTTCTGATGTTCTCTATAAGAAAACCTTCTACTGAGCTCTCCATATACTGTGCAAACTCTGAACTATGTTCTGCAATAACACCAAAAGTATTTTTCCAACTATGAACAAGATCCAGGTATTTCTAAAGAATTTGTGTTTGTCGTTAAAAAAAAAAAATCAAGATATTTGGGCAAAAAACTGCCAGGAATTTCTAATTTCACATATATTTAGTGAGCCTTTATACCCAAAAGGTCCCCAAATTTTTCATAACTGAGATAGGCCTATTTGAGAGTCAGAATAAAATGATATTACCCATTAACTCACTGATGATCATCAGTGTGATCAGCTATTTAATAGACTGGGCCTTTGCTGACACATCTATGTTCTTCTGACACTAACCTTCAGTAGGGATTGTTAGTACATCAAAATAGTACTTGTTCACTCTGAAAAGCGACTCTCAGGGTTTCTTTGGGGTTATAGTCACACCTTTGTTCTCCAAAGTGATTATCACGAACAGTAAATTACCATTTTTTCCTGGGGTGGACTTTTGATTATTAAAAAGATGTAAAACATGTCATCTACCTCTAAGGAACTAGTATTGATTGAATACAGATGAAACTTGCTATTTCTCACTTTCATTTTTTTTTTACTCTTTTTGAGCAAAATGACTAATAAGGAAACGGTTTACAAAATTGCACATGTATATCCTATATCTGACTGCTTTCCATTTCAGAGGGGAGTGAAGAAAGGGAGGAAGAAAGAGGATCTGAAACAATACTTAAATAAAAATGTTTAATTTTTTTAAAGATACAAAACAAACAGCAACAACAAAGCACAAAAAAAGTGTTCATGGAAAGAGTTGCAAAAACTCCATGAAATTCCCTGGAATGATTAGAAATTCAATTTCATTGCATGTACCTTTTTAATCTAAAGCTTCTAGAATCAAAAGTGATGGATCAGCATCAGGCAAAATAAAAGAAAAGATATAATTATATTCATTATACACTAAGGGTGTGCTAACAGTTCAGAAATATTGTTGAGGATATTTTTCATCTCCTTAAATTATGATTCTGTCTATCACCTAAAAGTAAATTAAAAATTCCTCTACGAACTATTGACTTCAGAGCTTTAGGGGAAATCAATAAGTACTTTAATATTAATGTGAATTAATATCACTACCTTGATTAACAAAATAAGATAAATCAATAAGTTTCTATAATCTAAATCTTTGCAAAAAGATAATTTACTACGTGGGCTGGCAGAATTTAAAAATTAAAACTGCTTTGATAACTGAAAGTGCTAAAAAAAAAAAACTAACAGAATATATGCATGTGTTAATCACAAGGTCAAGAACTAGAAGTTATCTAATATCTAGTTTGAATCATCTAGAATAAACTGCCAGTTTTACTAAGTGGAAAACTGAGACCCAAAGGGAAAAAGTGATTTGCCAGAGCTCTCACTAGTATTGAATACCAGTTTTAAGATTCAAACTCCATATCAGTGACTTCAGTTCAAATATGCATACACCCATATACAAAAAAATTTTATTTATCCCTTATGAGTAAGTATATTATCAAAATCCATAGAGAGAGCCATTTGGGATAAAGAATGTTAAGGTATATACCTTGGAAGAATAACAACTTAAGGTTTTGATTATTGGGAAAATGGGATCTTCCCAAGCAATATGTCTTGCTCTATGTCACAGTCCCATACTGCCTATATCTATACCCTGTTTGTGCAGTAGGTTTTATATTTAGGCAAGTGTAACATTAAATTAGTAATTTAGATACATAGTAATCAATAGCTTATTTGAAAAAGAAATATTATTAAAAGGAAAAATAGTTCTCATTTTACATTTATCATATTTATATAAGGATGGCAACATAAAACAAATTCCAAAAATTCCAATAAATTCTTCACATCTGGGTAGCTGAGAATTAATTAATAGGGTATATGTAATTTATGTTTTTGTAAAAAATATGGAACATATAAAAAACTATTACATACTTTAAAAATTTATCCCATCGAAAAGTACTCACTATTCGGCAAAAACTGCTGGGAAAACTGGAAACTAGTGTGGAAGAAATTAGGGCTTGACCCACACCTAACACCACATACCAAGATAAGATTTAAATGGGTTCATGATCTAGATATAGAGTGATTTTGTAAACAAGTTAGAGGAACGTAATATAGTTTACCTCTCAGACCTGTGAAGATGCAATAAATTTATGTCCAAAGAAGATCTGGAACTCCTAATTGAACACCAGATGAATAATTTTGACTATATTAAGTTAAAAAGTTTCTGTACAAATAAAACTAATCCAGACAAGATTAGGAGGGAAGCATCAAATTGGGAAATCATCTTTACATTTAATGGTTCTGATAAAGGCCTCATTTCTAAAATATATACAGAATTGTCTCACATATATAAGAATTCAAGCTACTCTTCAATAGATAAGTGGTCAAGGGATATGAACAGACAATTTTCAGATGATGAAATTAAAACCATCTCTAGTCATATGAAAAGTTGCTCCAAATCACTATTGATCAGAGAAATGCAAATTAAGACAACTCTGAGGTACCACTACACACCTGTCAGATTGGCTAAAATGACAGGAAAAGATAACGATGAATGTTGGAGGGGATGTGGGAAAACTGGGACTCTGATACATTGTTGGTGGAACTGTGAACGGATCCAACCATTCTGGAGAGCAATTTGGAGCCATGCTCAAAAAGTTATCAAACTGTGCATACCCTTTGACCCAGCAGTGTTTCTACTGGGCCTATATCCCAAAGAGATCTTAGAAGAGGGAAAGGGACCCACATGTGCAAAAATGTTTGTGGCAGCCCTTTTTGTAGTGGCTAGAAACTGGAAATTGAAAGGATGCCCATCAATTGGAGAGTGGCTGAATAAATTATTGTATATGAATGTTATGGAATAATATTGCTCTGTAATAAATGACCAGCAGGACGATTTCAGAGAGGCCTGGAGAGACTTACATGAACTGATGCTGAGCGAAACAAGCAGAACCAGAAGATCATCATACACAGCAACAACAATCTTACATGATGATCAATTCTGATGGACATGGCTCTCTGCAACAAAGAATTGTCTCAAACCAGTTCCAATTGTTCCCTGAAGAAAACCATATACACCCAGAGAGGGGGATATGAAATATGGACCACAACGTAACATATTCATGATCTCTATTGATATTTGCTTGCATTGTGTTGCCTTTCTCTGATTCTTTTTTTTCTTGTAGATAGGATTTTTCTTGCATAACTTGTCAAGTTTTTCAACATTATTAACATGTCGTGGCCTTCCTGCCATTTAGGGGAGGGGAGGGGACTGGGGGTAAAATTTGTAATGGAAAGCTTTGTAAAGATCAATGCTGGGGAACTACCCATACATATGTTATACAAATAAAAAGCTTTAATAAAAAATAAAAATAAAAATTTATCCCATCAAATTCTGCCTCCTAATTAAAGTTTAAATTTTTATATACTCAGGCAACAAAAATAAATTTTTATAAGGGCCCAGAGACAATCTCTGATCTATCATTTGAAGACTAGCCTAAAAAGGGACTCTACCAAGTTGGACAGAAGGTGTTGATACTTTTAGTCAAAGAGATTCTACTTGCTAGAATCAGTAAGTCAATAATAAAAAAGAGGTCCAATATACAACGAATAATTTCTAGCAGTACTTTTTTGTAGCAGCAAAGTATTATAAATAAAATAGATAACTCATCAGTTGAGATCATTCAAGGATAAGCTCAGTGATGAAGCTCCATGAAGCTTTCTCTGATCCTTCCCACTTAATTCTTTTCTTCTTCTAAACTATCTTTTTCTATGTACATGTTATAGTCAGAAAGTAGAAAGTCTCTCAATGGTAAAAATTGTTTTGGGATTGTATTTATAAATTTTATACCTTTCATCTAATATATATATATATATATATGTATATATAACAAATACATATATATACCATTATATGTCTACGAGAGAATGTAGATATACTCACATATAATTTAACATGCAATATTTACACAGTATAAAATATTTGCATATATAACAGTACATATAGTTATGTTATATGTACTGTTATATATGTGAATACTATGTAATATGCTATGTGTACTGAATATTATATACTATGTAAATACTACATGCTAAATAAATTATATGTGTGTCTATTCTTACTATACATATGCACACACATTTATAATTGCAAGGCAAAAGCTAGAGGAAAAAAGCATATTTGAGGCATGGGAGACTCGAAATATGCAGAAACGGAAGACATCATTTGGGGATCTGGGAATAGGCAGTGGTTCAATTTCATTGGAATACAGAGTATATGAATGCTAAACAAGTAGCTATCAGGAATTCTGATTAACACAATCACCAACCATAATTCTAGAGTCTTGGTGGTAAGAATTGCTAGTTGTGTCCTGAAATCTCTGAGAAAGGTGATGGGTCCAGAGTGCAGAATGAGACATATTTTTAAATGTGAAAATGTGAGTTTGGTTTGCTTAATTATGTATATTTTGTACAAGAATTTTGTTCCTTCTTTGTTCTTTAATTAGGGAAAATGGGGAGAAGAGAAAATAAAACTTAATAATTGAAAATGAATTTTTTTTAAAAAAATTTATTAAAGAAAGAAGATTTCAGCCAGACCTTACGTGTCGGACAAGGGGTAGCCAATAAGAAATCATTGGATTAAGTGCTCTTTCTCTTACTTTTATTTTATTTTAAAACTAACTCTTCCTTAGGGAAGCCAGTGCATTCCTTTGTGAAGTTAATGAAGTGTGTTTGATTACATGAGATGAACCTTTGACAGAATGAATTATATACTCATCACTGGAATGGCCTTGTCAGATTTCATTTACTTTAGACTCTGAATTGATCATGGATCAAGAACTCAAGAGATAAGGACATTTTTATTGAAAGTTGAGTTTCAGAATATTTTATTCTTCCACCCAGGGCTATTCCTAGTGCCATGTGAGGCCTAGGGCAAACGTTATACTTTGTCCCTTCTTAATATCTTTATTAAAGAAACAGGACCCTCGTCTTAATGAGACTGGGTGAAAGCTGATGGAAAATACTAGGTGAAATAGTCAAGCACTTCCTAGAGCACTGCAGAAAATTGGACTGGAAAATACCTGAAATGAAAAGTCCAATGTAAATTGTTCATTTAACTCCAGGAATTTTAAAGTTACTGAAGACCAGAACCTTAATGGTCCGCTTTAAACTATCTCCAGTTTTTTTAATGCAGAAATAATCCATTCAGGAACAACAAAATTTTCAGTTTCGGTCATTTAGCAGTTCTCTTCTCTCATGAACTTAAATTAGGGCAGATAAGGATAGAAAGGGGACCTAAGATTTCATTGATATTAGGAACTCCTACATGGAAAAAAATCACCTATCAGTATATAATGGCACTTTCTCTCTTCAATTTATAGATTTGGAAATTTACTTGGGACAATGAGAAGTTAAGTGAACTGTTTAGGTTTTTATAGCAAGTATATGTCAGAGGTCAAACCTGAACCCAGATTTTTCTGACTCTAAGGCCAGTTTTCTGATTACTTGACCATGCTGCCTCTGGTTGGAATAACATGAAAACATTTGCCAAGAATTTTTTCATTGGTAGTGTGTGCCAGGCATTGTGCTAAGACCTAGAAACATAAAGAAAATTTAAAAAAATTATGGCTACTGTCTTCAAAGAAATTACATTTTAATAGGCAAGACAAATTGCACCCAAGTGTATGCATACAAGGTATAAACAGAGTAAATGGAAGGTCACATTAGAGGAAAGGATACTGGAGTTTGGTAGACCAGAATTGGCCAGTCACCTGCAGAAGGTAAGATATTATATCAGAAGTTCAAAGAAAATCAGATATTAACAAATTTTCAACAATATCTCTCTGGACCGGGAGATCATTATTCACGGCAACAACAATACTATATGATGATCAATTCTGATGGACATGGCTCTCTTCAACAATGAAATGTTTCCAATCAGTTCCAGTTGTTCAGTGAAGAAAGCCATATACACCCAGAGAGAGGGATGTGAAATGTGGACCACAACATATCATTTTCATGCTCTCTATTGATGTTTTCTTGCATTGTTTCCTTTCTCTGATTTTCTTTTTTTTCTTGTAGATAGGATTTTTCTTGCACAACAATGATAAGTGTGTAAATATGTATATATATATATATATATATATATATATATATATATACAATTTGTCAAGTATTTTAACATAATTAACATGTAGTGGATTTCCTGCCATCTAGGGGAGAGGTAGGGACTGGGGGGGGGGGGAATTTGTAACAGAAAGCTTTGTAAGGGTCAATGTTGAAGAATTACCCATACATATGTTTTGCAAATAAAAAGCTTTAATAAAAAAAAAAACCAATACCTCTCTGGGTAATTTCTAGGAAACCAGAATTTTTGTGTTCAGGGAAACATGGTTGCAAAGCAAAGAAATCAACACAAGGACTCTAGCAGAAGGGGATCAAATACCTTATTTGATGGATCAAACTTTACCTTTATAATTAAGTACAAAAGATAAGATACGGTCATTGTAAAGACATAGCAATTAAGAAATAGGAATAAGAAACAACATAAAAGAATGTCCCCAGTATGTAGTTTGAATTACCATTCACCGATATTCTGCAGAGATTTAGATTTATCTAATATGAGACTTGAATTTCCTCTTCTAATATGGGAATTACTGAAATAATATGAATCTTTCCAACCACAGAGTTATGGATGATTTGGGACTGCAGCACTGGGTGCTCTATAGGTACTTTCCTGACAGTAACATTTCACATCCTCCCTTGCAAACATAGACCTATACTGCAACAATAGTTGGTTTCTGCTGTTCCCATGGTAATAACTTGAGAATGAGAGAAGTATTCTGGCCTACCTAAAACAGCTTGAGGAAGAATCTTAGAAAAAGCATATGTGTAATGCTAGGGAAATAACTCAATTTTTTTCCTCCAATTACTCTCACTTAAGTCATATTCAAATAAAACACAAGTAACTAGAGACATCTAGGGGTTGGAATGGGAGGTCTCCCCTCTCTTTTTCTCCCCTAATTTTTCCTCCCCTTATCATTCTGCTTTCCCCTTCCAAAGATTTTCCTGCCTTCTCATTATAATACCTCCAGAATCAGGCCAAGAAGACACACTGAATAATACAATACATTGAAAATGAATTTATTATCTCTTCTTAAAGAGATAGGTGATCGTGTGTCTCCAATAATATCTTTCTCAATGGAACTATTTGAAATGGAGCAATTGGCTGTCCCTTGAGAAAAGAAAAAGTCCACTTGGCCCTCCAGGATTATGGGAAGAGGATCCTGTCATTTTTGGTGGCCCCAAAATACAAAAATTTTAATGAAGGACCTTTTGAATATTTGGGGAAAAATTGTCAAACCTTGTCTTGAAGCATGAGTTACATATCTGTTGTCAAGGTCATTGTAATACCATAACCCCTGAATGATTTGTCACCTTAACCTTAGGAAGTTCGTTATGATACAAGTTCTGGGAAAAGAGATGGAAATGATTTTTTTAGTCCCAAACTTTACTTTATTAATGTAGGGGTCTCTTAATCCTGAGGATTAAGGGTCTCTCCTAATACAGATAAGCAACTATCTTTCCATTTCATTTTAGAACTTATCTAGGTTGGAGATGGTTCTCCTTAATTAATAGCTCTTTGTCACTATTTCACATATCCTCCCTCAAAATGATATACATCTACTAAGGTTGTTCTCCAATGTTTCATCATCATATAGAAGTAACTCACTTCTCAAAGGCAGTATCAGCAGAATGCAAACTCTAGAGGTTCTTGAGAAACTGGAAATTCTTCAAAGGTACATTATATACATATGTATATAAGCAGCTAGGAGACACTAGTTGGGCCTGTACACAAGGAGACATCATCCTGAGTTCAAATCTGAACTCAAAACTTACTAGCTATGTTACACTGGGTAAGTCACTCATTTGCCTCTCAGTTCATCATCTGTAAATAGAGTTGGAAAAGGAAATGTTAAATTGTAAACACTATTTTTGTCAGGAAAACCCCAAATGGGGTCACAAAGAATAGAGTATGACTGAAATAACTGAACAACAATAAAAGTGTGTGTGTGCATGTATAAGTTATCTCCTCATTAGGATATTAGTTCCTTAAATTTAGGAAGGGACTGCTATTGCTTTGTCTATCCACAGTGTTTAATAAATGCTTGCTAATGTATTTATGTGATGGACTATAAGTGGGATATCTGAAGATCTCTTTACTTAAATTCAAGCTGGCTTTTGTCTTGGTTGGAAACAGGTTAATGTTTTGTTGTTGTTGTTTTAATCAAAATAAAGACCATCCATAAGTTCATATATAATTGTAGAGGGAATCATCATTTTGATGAAATCCCAGACCCCTGAAATACCTTAAGTAAGCATGTAGTTATGTTTTCCCCATTAAATCCTCTTTTAAGGATTTAATGGGGAAAATAGATACCATTTAGATTATGATACAAAAGATTGGATTTACACTCAGGAAAATCAGAAGTCAAATCATTCTTCTGATACCAGCTGGGCACATCACTGAACTTCCAGGGTTTCAGGCAACTCCCTATAATTTACTTAGCAAGTCAGAGATGGCTTATTACCTGGATCAGAAAGAATTTAAACCTTGGGTGTTCCTTCCACTAAGAAAATCATAATTTCCTTCCATAACTGCAAAATGACAACTGCACTGACTGCCAGCATTCTGGGCAATCAGGAGAGCTGGGTTCTAGTCCAAGTTCCTCCATTAGCTGCTTGTATTACCCTGAATGTGCCATTCTATTTCTCAAAGCTTCCTATAATATTTGTTCTTTTGTCATAAGAGTAGGCCTAGATGATCTCCAGTAAATTTTCCAGGTCTAACATTTTATCAGTTTGCACCATTTTATGATTCAAAATTACGTTATGGTACAGATGGGATAAGGAAAACAAAACACTGAATGAATAATTTCCTACAGATGATACAGCAAAGTCAAGATCATGAGAAAGGGTAAGTTTACCCATTTTGTAAAAAAAATTTATATTTTAATTAATTTTTAAATACAATGAATTGTACTTAGAGAAAGGAGTATTTTAGCTATTTAAAACCTGTGTAAGAAATAAACCATTTTATTAAAAAGGGGATTGATCATCTTTATAATTTAAGGAGTTTAAAAATCTTTTAATTTAATGCAACAAACATTTATTAATTGGTTTCTATTCACATTTTTGAGTCAGAAAGACCTAAGTTCAAGTTCTGACTCTGAAACGGGGTTGTGTGATACTTGCCAGATAACAAATTCTCAGTGTCTCATACCCAAACAAAACAAAACAAAAAAAAACATGGTACTCTGCAATGTGAGAAAGAGCTCCCTATGCCAGTGAAGTCACAGGTCTAAATTTCTCATAAATTTCTCAGCTTAAGTAGGGCTCAAATCTACTGAATGTCTTCAATAAGTCTGGTAGCAAAGTAAGCATGAAGTTACCAGACTCCCTAATGAGAAACAGAAGTCAAAGCTTCTTGATCCTATAATATTGGGACTGGGACCATGAATGGTCATTGCACTTTTATTCTGGATGAAATAGGGAAATCCAGTCTAAAAAAAA